>JAUCMU010000097.1:26600496-26628191 GCA_032275025.1 Enteromius treurensis
GCAGTAGATTTTGTTATTCTAGGTATTATCAAATGGCCAGAGTTTTGAGAACGCAGCAGACGCGGAGGACTATAATGTGATAAGAGTTCGCTCAAGTACTGAGGAGCTAAGCCGTTCAGGGCTTCATAAGTGATTAACAAGATTTTAAAATATATACGATGTTTGATAGAGAGTCAGTGCAGTGTTGGCCATAGAAGATAAATATTTGATCAGTGTGCTGAAATAATAAGAATGAATTGTGATTGATTGCAGTTGTGACCATGATAAAATAATAAATAATATTGCATTCAAAAACATCTGATTTGCCTGATTTGCAAAAACATTTGTGTTTATGTTGTATCAGTTTACATTATTTTCATCCAGAGCTTAGAAAATGGAAACACACTCTCCAGGGTTGGGGAGTGCAGTTGAAAGCAACACAAAGGAATGATGAGTCAATAGGAGGATTCTTAATAAAACTCCAGCATCTACAGAAAACACTACTATGTGAATCAATGGATAAAGTGGTCAGATGCACAAAAGTACTGCAAGGACAATTACGATGACCTCTCCACAGTATGAAATGAAGAACTGCAAGGTCTCTCTCATAATCTCCCAAACAACCCAGATTTTTATTGAATTGGACTTGAAAGAGATTCCCAAAATCTAACAAAGTGGAAATGGACTGGAGGAGAGGATGCGACTGATGTCAGCTGGGCCACTGGTGAACCAAATTATTTGAGTGAAAAATGTGGTGCTGTCAGTGTGTCCAATGCTCAAGTGTATGATGTTAATTGTGGTCAAGCAACAACATTTTATTGTATGAAGCTCTCTAAACTGATCGTGGTGCAGCAGGAATGCACATGGGAAGAGGCTCTGCTATACTGCAGACAAAACTACAAAGATCTGGCCGTACTGAAATCAGAGGAGAACATGACGGAGGCGAGAGATCAGAGCACAACCGCCCTGACAGATGATGTGTGGATTAGTCTGCGCTTTATCACTGGTCAGTGGTTTTGGGCAAATGGAGAAGATTATATATATAAGGCCTGGTCTTCAGATGGAGAGCCCCAGTGTCCTGCCGTGAACCAGCGCTGTGCTGTTCTGAACCGGAATAGTATGGTTTGGAAACTCATGGACTGTGAGAAGAAGTTAAGCTTTCTCTGTGTCAAACTATGAAATGAAATACCTCATCTATATGATGACAACAACAAACTAAAGAGCCAAAAGAAATTTTAAAAATCTTTTAAAAGTAGAATAGCACATTTTAAAAGTTAATATAGATTTACTTAACTGCAGTGCATTGTGATTATAATAAAAATAATCATCTAAATCCTGTTAGCTGCTAGTTGTTTATGTTTGTCGTAGATCTCTTATGATGTAGTTTTTCTGGTACATTATACACATATTCAGAACTGGCTGTAGTTTGTTCCCTTTCAAAGGGAATTTCTGCCTAAATACTAACTTATTTTAGTTGGTACTTATTGTGATTTCTTAAACTTTGCTTTCTTGGATTCTTAAATAGTTTTATAATAAAAATCTAGCTCAGTTCAATTCCACGTCCCGCAGGATCGATTAAATGATATCAGCTGCACTTTCTCTCCCTCCTCTCTGACGGTGAGCTCATGTCACATACACCGCTGTCCTATACATGGCCACGCCTCGTGTCAATCAATTAGATCTTCTCATCTGAGATGCCTCAGCCGTAGAGATGCGCGATATATATAGTCTGCGATCAAGAATTTTACAAAAACCCTTCAAAACACTCCTACAGAGCGCGCGTACGTTACATGAATTCTAGACTAGTGAAGTGACGACTGAGGTGAGACCCTTGAGCAAGGCACCGTTCCCCCAACTGCTCCCCAGGCGCCACAGCACTCGCTGCCCACTGCTCTGGGTGTGTGTGTGTGTGTGTGTGCACTTGGATGGGTTAAATGCAGAGCACAAATTCCTAGTATGGGAAACCATACCTGGCCACATGTCCTGTCCTTTCCTTTCCTTTGGCTTGTGCCAAGTTGTTTCACTCTCTGAATATCATTGGTTATGTTAACAACCAGTCAGCCTGCGGCATGTACAGTTTCATGACTGGACTACATATACATATGTATACAGTATAATTTCTTCTAAGGGGGTCTGAGCTAACTCTGTAGGACAGGGTGCGAAGCTTGGACATCCAGGAGAAACATGGAAGAGCCAGTTGAGGTGGTTCGGGAATCTGGTAAGAATGCCTCCTGGACACCTTCTGGTGGGGGTGTTCCTGCAAGTTCATCTGGGAAGAGACCCAGGGATTATATCTCTCGACTAGCCTGGAAACACCTCGGGATTGGCCAGGATGAGCTAGAGCAGCAATTCTCAATCCCAGTCCTCGCACATTTCGTATGTTTCTCTTGTCGCTTCAGACGTTTGTACTTTTGAACGTATGTGCCCTGTGAAGTGGACATCACCGGATATTGATATGCCATGATTCCAGTTTGAAGCAAACTTATACGTTCCATTTAAGTGTGCAAGATGTGATTTAAATCGTATTCACTTATGTCCAGCGCAAATCCGTTAATGAATGTGAACTGAAGTGAAGTAAACTGTAGCGGATTTCCCCTGCTCAGGGAGAAGGGAGCAACGAACACTGCGTAGGGACCATGTCAATTAAAACACAGTTCTTGCACGGATCTTTCTTCTAATGAGCTGATTCTCAGAATCAGGATTGAGATCCGCTGAGCTAGAGGAAGTGGCCAGGGGGAAACTGCTCTGCAACCCGGTCCCGGATAATGATCAACTCTTCTTGTAACATAAAAAAAGTGTTGAAAACACATCACATATATAATTAATGCATGCATACATATTTATTTATTGTAATTAATATTACATTTTGATTTTGAGGTGCAGTCTATTCCAAAATTTCACATTCAATTTGATATATTACCTGATGGTTGCGTGATCGACTAACAATATATAACCATAACAATATAGAGTGAAAAACAGTTCTACACAGAACAGTTTACACATGTAAAGCAAAAACCACAAACCTTTCATTCGGATTTCATGGGGTCTTTAAAAAAAAGACTTTACAACGGACACTGATCATCTTTAGCAGCATAATTAAAAACGAGGCTATAATTTTATACAGGGCAAAGCAATGTCTATGTGTCATCTGTTTAATTAACAATGGAAGGCAAGGATTTCTGATCACCCTCGAACGCTAACTTAACCAAAATAAATAATAAACAAAATAACACAGCTGAACGTAAACCCCAGATACTTCAGAAACAGCCTTTGTGTATCCAAAAAATAAAAAAGGAGGGAAAGTGACCAAATCATATGACACGTACCATTTCACCAAAGACAAAAGGAATGCGGCACAGACAGGAAATGCATTCTACCGAAAAATAATAAGAAAAGTCAAATGAAACGCAGACAAGAGATGGACCTGTGGGGAGGGCAGTGTACTGAAGACTGAAGCATGATAGCAAAGGTAGATTTCAGATTGAAAAAAATAAAGAATGAAAATAGAGCAAACAGTTCTATAAGGAAAACAATGAAAACAACCCGCCAACCTTTGGTTTTCCTCAGATAAACAAAGAGAAAAAGAGAGAGAGAGACACAAGCTAGGGTGCTTGTCACATTCTCCACGTGCGTAGGCAGAGCGTTACCTACCTTCCGCTTCAATCAGTGACACGTATGCAATATCAACAAAACAAAGGAAGAAAAAGGAAAAAACAAAAAGGAGAAAGGAAAATTCTCCGCAGCGAAATGGGAAAAAGACAATGAATTCTTTTAGTATCCAGGCTAAGATAATTGATCCACAGACTAAAGGAGACAATTCCAACATAACGAAGCAAAACAAAACCAAAAAAAGAGTGGACATACAAAAGGAAAAATCAAAAACGACAAAGAACCCAAAACCAAATGAATCAGAATTAAGAAACCCCCAAAGCAATCTACATGAATTGCTGTCTTTTTCGCTTGGACACATGTGCAGCCACATTCTACCGTACGTTAAGGAGCATTAGGGTGCGACAAAATCTCAACAGATCCCATTTGCTAGAAGGAACGTAAATATCGATGGCCATGCATGCGCAATGTGGTTTCATGGGAACAGAGGAAGCATGTCGGGACAACGGACAGCACAGATGAATGGGTGAGGGGAGAGGGGTGTTGGGTGGAGGGTGGTCACTTCTAGGATGGACGACTAACATCTCAAAGGGACCCCAGTCACGTTCGTTAAGCCGCATCGTTATCGACAATTTAGTGCTCGTTTGCCGGCACTTGCTAAGACTACAAGTAGAATTTTGCTCTCAGCAATTGTCAAACGTCTTTCACAAAGGATGCAAAGATGCCACATTCACTTGGGAGGAGAATCCAAATGGCTTGGGTCCCTTTTAGTGTAACGACTTTGCTAAATGACCCTAGTTAGTGTAGTTTGCTGTCGGCTAATGTTTACAGAGCGTCCGTTTGTCCCTGTCAAACATCTAAACGTACATTACGCCACTCAAATGTTGACAGGAAGGAAACAAACACCTAATTGCACTCTAAGCATGTATATTTAGACATATCAAGTGCGAGTGAAAAGTGAGCATTAGAAACCATGTCGATGAAAACCATCTGAAATCACCAATGGCACTGAACCGGCTCTTGTCAGTGGAGATTTGTCAGCCGTTACCCGAGAGAGAAATCATGAATCTGTAGCCTGTTGTGACCACAGATACACATGCTGCATTAACAGGCCCATTTTTGTTTTCAAATTTCTATATCGCATGAACATTTGGGGGAATGATGCACTCTCTAACTGGTATTTACAAGCGAAATCAAATTGGCAACCATTCTGATAACCAGCATGCCCACCATATCGGAGAGGTCAATAAGAATGACACCACCATACAATTCTGCTTGTTGCAGATGATGCATCATTAAAATTGTAACTCTGTGCAGCTATTATAGAGCTCTAATTAAAGCCTTAACAAAGGCCTTAAACAAGTACTCACATTTTATTGGTCAAAAATGTCTCATCACATGACTGAAGCTATGAGGGCATGAACCATGAACAACAGTATGCTTTATGGATATATATATTATATTAATATTATTATATTTAATATAATAATACTTATTATTAATAATATGATTGTTATCATTTATTTATTTTATAAAGATTATTAATTAAATTGTTAATCACAATATTACAATAATATTAATAATAAATAATAAAACATGTTATTGTAATTGTGCATTCCTAATCTGGAACACACTAAAGAATACAATAAACTGTATAATGTTTCAATCCATTGACCTTTCCAAGATGGCGGTGTTACTGACGAATCCAGATCAGCCAAATGCAGCATATTTCCTATCTGTGACTGTAACGCTCAGACTCATTCATCCTCTCAGCAGAACCAGGAATGACAGCTGATTGGCTAAAAGCGTCTGAGGGATTGGCCAATGAAAACCATCTCTTGATTAATAGCTCTTCACCTTACATTAGAGAAAATGATCAATAAGAAGGGACGATCTGATTGCAGGTCACAGATCATCGGCTCTTTGAACACCTGATACACATCTGGAAAAGGGTGCTACGAGCAGAAAATGAGAGTTTCAACTGTATTGACAAGAAAAACTAGTAGACATACCCATTTAATCTACTCGGTCCAGTTCCAAATCATATGGGTGCTTTTTACACAAACAAGACAGAAAAGTTTGGGCATTTATTTGTGGGAAGAGATCATGTGAATTCATAGAGGTCAAGAAGTCAACAAAAAAAGAGGGATGAATTCAGCAAATGAAAGGAGAGAGAAAGAGAGCATGAGAACTTCTGAAAAACTGCATGCAAACCGTCCCAGATACAGTGAGTGTGATCAGATATCTGATAGCTCTCCAAACACAGGTCAGAGATTAGCTGAATAATGTGACTGTATGAATACATAAACAGTATGTCATGCATATTTAAATTACATCGCTGTCCTCCTTTTCAGCACAAATGCAATTAATGCGCTGCTATTACTATATAAAAGATGATCACCACAATTCATTCCTTTAAATACACTGCTCTGACATATTGTGGCATACAACAATAAAAAAAAGTTGGTATATGATTTACACATGAAATATAGACTGACGTTCAAAGTAGCTCACTTTCAAAGGTCTCATTTGTTAACATTAGTTAATGTATTTGTTACACTAATTTTCTAACTATTATTAATGTTAGTTAATACAATGAATTAGTTATTGTTTGTTCATGTGAGTTCACAAGTAGTATTCGTTTCTTTTTGTTTTTGTCACCTCAAAAATGACAATTTGATTAAGTTTGTTT
Source organism: Enteromius treurensis (assembly GCA_032275025.1). NCBI lineage: Eukaryota > Metazoa > Chordata > Actinopteri > Cypriniformes > Cyprinidae > Enteromius > Enteromius treurensis. Next base: position 26,606,777 of record JAUCMU010000097.1, read on the forward strand.
CTTAAAGGGAACAGATTTGGAGAAATGTAGCATTACATCACTTGCTCACCAGTGGATGCTCTGCAGTGGATGTGTGTCTAAACAGCTGATAGATACACACCAGTCCAGTCCATCAGTTAACATCTTGAGAAGCCAAAAGTTGTCTTTTGTAAGAAACAAATCCATCGTTATGTAGTTTTAACATCAAACTTCAGCTAATATACAAGTCCTCTATCCATTGAAAAGTCATCTAATCTGAATCAGGAAAGAAATCAGCACACATCAAGCCCTGTTCACAAGCAAAAACATACTGTATATGGGTGGATTTTGATGCGAGAGACAAACGAAGATGGACTTTTTCACTGGAGGAAGCATTATCATGGATTATGGACTTAATCCTTAACAATGGATTTGTTTCTTACAAACATGCACCTTTTTGGCTTTCGAAGATGTTAATTAACGGACTGGAGTAAAATAGTGGATACTCTTGTGATGTTTTCATCAGCAGTTTGGACTCTCATGCTGACGGCACTCATTGTTAGTTTATTTTCGTAATTTAGTTAACTAATGTTAACAAATAAAGCAAAAGTGTTATTAATCTGGTTGAGGCATCAAATGTCTCTTTCATGGGATAATATGCAATACAAGCTATTTAACTATTACCAATAAATGCTTTATGTAAAATAAATCGTCGCAAGATGCCACAACCATCCGTTTGTGTCTTGCATTCTCTTCCTAGAACTGAAAAAGTGGCTTGTGCGTGAAATAAAGCATGACATCATCACAGAAAGAAAATGTTGGACATCTGTCTCGACAAAACAAAAACCCTTCCCAACAAACACATAAATGGCTTGAGAACAGAAAAACTCACAAAATGGAGCCAAAGAGGGAAAAGAGATATAGTCAGCTCACACAGATATGACTGAATCAGTTGGTGTGTGTGTGTGTGGGGTTATTAGTGCAAACGGCAGAGAACAAATGAAGATAAAGTAGAGGAGACTACATACATCGTTCCCTTTATTCGCCTCCGTGTGATTGGCTCCTGAATCTTTGCCATTGCGTACACGGACGCTCTGGTTCCCATTCTGCCACGTGATTGGCTGGTCAGCGCTGGGGGACGGCGGTGGGCTGTGGCTGGAGTGACTTTCTTCCTGTTTGTGCCTGTCGTTCCTGCACTTAGCACTTGATCTGATTTGAGAGGTCAGATTGGAAAGGATTGAGTTTAGTGCTTCACTCACAAGTACTGCCGAAAATCATTGTCTTATTCTGTATTTTTGTCTGCACATTTACACATTCTTAAATGAACGTAAAGTATTGACATAAAGTATTATTTTTTTGAAAAATGTATTAAAATTAAGTGGCTTCATGCTTTAAATAATAACAAATGGCTACCAGTGGGGTAAGAAAAATAAGAGCTCTTTTCCTTTTGAATTAGGTTGATTTTTCTGCCCCCAATTGCTGATATTTTTCTTGTTTTAAGTATAAAGTCAATAGACTTTAAACCTTAATTTTGCTACTGAAGTATTGTAAGAATGTTGTACTGATAAAATATACTGTGAAAGAAAACGTAAACATGTGCTCAAACATGCTTAAAAATGTATATGGGCAGCTGTTCAATTTTTGTGTAGGTCCTTACACGGTCTTTCTGCCATTCTGATTCATTCCCTTTCTTTGATGACAGTGGTGACTAATACCACATTACCACAGTCTTTGTTACAGTCGTGCTGGAAATGAGAACGCTGGAATCACGGAGCGCAGAAACGATAGTCTTTTAATGAATAACTCAGGCATATAGGATAGAACACTGACAGTTAGACGTACAAGACAACCGACAAGAGAGACTGACACAAACGGGGTAAATTTACACAAGGATATAATGGGAGAACTGAAAACACCTGGGGAAGACAACTGGAGGCTAATTACCTAATAACTTAATAACGAGGACAGGAACACCAAATATGGGCAAAGGCGGACACATGGGGAAAAAACCCAGAACAAAACACACAGAATAGGTAACAGTCTTATTGTAGTAACCGTGGTATTTTGGCAGAAATGATGTTCACCGCAGTAAAGTTTTGTTAGAGGAGGTTTGTCAGAGGGCCTGTGAAATGGAGATAAGAGGCTGAATATAAGCTGCACCTGCTGGGTGATTTGGAGACGCTGGCGGTGGAGGAGACGGATCCGCTGCGGGAACTACAGCAGCTGCCTCTGTGCTGAGAACTCCTGCTGGGAGACTCCACTGAACACCTGCGGGACACACACACACACGTCACACCACACACCTCACCGTCTGACTCATCGATCCTTTCATAAACAATCCATGCGTACGGCCTACACTGACATTTAGTAAAATGAGTCAGCTGGTTTACAGAGAATTGCTGTATTGCCAGTGCATTGCTAGGTGGTTAAGTCAGTGTTTTTGTTAGGTGGTTCCAAGGGTGTTGCTAAGCAGTTGCTAAAAAACTCTGAGAGGCTGTCGAAGCATTGATAGTGTGTTTTAGTTTTTTGTGGATGGTTGCCAGGGTGTTGCTATGTCTATTTTTAAATGTTTCAAGTGGTTGTCAGTGATGGGTAGTTGCTATGGTATTCTGAAAGTTTGTGGCACGCTTGCTTACTATCCAAAGTGAAAAATAACAACTCTGATTGCTTAGGACATTAAAATCATCAAATTCTTAAACTCTGTAATTAGTGCAATGGATTTTCTTTGTCAGGCTGAGGCATTATGACGCATTAAAGAATAATTCTGAAAACTGAGAGCATTTTTAAAAACACAAAAACAGCCCAGAATAAACAGAATAAACACCCCTCACCTCTTCTTCTGTTTGTTCTTGTCTTTGTGTTTGTTTTTGGGGCTCCCCGATCTGAAAGGGGAAAACAAATATATAATACACTAAATGAGAATTATATTTAGAGCTTATATGTGAAGCATTAACATTATTTTTAAATTATGTAACTGCTTCAGTGAATAATTCTGATACAGTGAAATGTCAGAAAAACAGTTACAAAAGTTGTCACAGTACCTTTTCAAAAGGCAACATTTAGGTAATTACATGAACTTTTAATAGAGTTAATAGGTTAGTAGAGTGCAAAGGTGAACCTTTTCCAAAGGTGACAGCTTTTGTACCTTTGTTCTTAAGATTGTAGATGTCTATGAGCATAACTGCATATTCTGCTTTGTCTGTAAAATGATCAATATTAATTACGTTTATGCTATTTCCTATAGGTTTGTTTAAACAATTATTCAAAGTGACTGCTATTGAACGAGTGTTTTCTAGGCCAGACTACTACTGCAGTATCATCGATTTTTGATTTATCCACCCCAAAACAGCACATACAAGCAAAATGAACTGTGGCTGGTCACTTTCCATGTCAATGAACGGCTCTTAAACAAACTGTAAAGTGGCTCTGCTAAACTAATCCAGCACTAATCCAGGTCTCCAAACCATCAAATCTAGGATCTTAGGTTAGCTCAGTGTTTACCTGTGTCTCCTCTTCCTCCTTGAGCCAGATGTGGACCTGACACAGAGGAAATGTTGGGTTAGATATCAGATTACGAATACCAGAAAACCACTGCTGTTTATGTGAGTAGTTTTAGGCTTCAGCATTCTGTACTTGGACACTGAAGTCCGACTTAAATGTCTGAATGTCATGCATTAGATACTGGAAAATGAAGCTTGAAAGCCGGCGTCAGCTGTCTGTCATTCAGATCGGGCTCTCTGTGTCTCGGTCAAAACTTATTTACTGTTGTTTGTCCTAAAGTGATTCAGAAACACATCACAAGGTTGCACACGCATGAGCAAGGCTGCAGATAGGGACGAGAGTGGCAAATCACGTTTATTCAAGCGGTGTGCTTCCCCGTGTCCTCGTTTCATCACGGCTGGGGATTCACACCAGCCATACGTGGTTTCCCTGGGACCGGACCTCTGGAGGAATCACATTGCCCTCATTGTGAGCGTCTGCCAGTGTGAATGCTCCGCTCCTGTAAATCCCTCTTCGAAGAGGGGGATTTTAAGAGCGAGTCTTGCGGCTCAGGACCCGCGCCTGGCGAGGCAGAGCGGAGAATGAGATCGTGGGGCTCGCAGTGCAACCTGGCGGAGGAAATGGAGACGGGCGAGTCCCTATCGCCGTCCTCTCGCTCCAAACTGGCTGCTTCTTCTCAAGGAGCGGGCTTAATGCACCCGCTCTGGTCCTCCGAGCACGACGAAGCTGAGAGCGTCGATGAGCCGCCCCAGCCACGATGTGGCACCGTTCTTAAAGGCTCCGACCTTGCCCACAAAGCCGGTGGTACTCGGCAGCAGGTCAGGCTGGTGCATCCTTTAATACTATGGCTGTGTTACAGGCATACCAGGCTGACCTGCTGAAAGATCTAGATGAGCAAGAACGCGCAAGCTCAGATGACATCGCTGAGCTCAGGATGGCAGCGGACTTGTCTCTCCACGCCACTAAAGAAACAGCTCGCGCCATCGGAAGATCTATGGCTGCGATGGTGTATGCGGAGATGCATTCGTGGCTGACCCTGTCAGACCCTGTATATGTTATTACACATCTTCTGAAAGAGGACTGAATCTCTGGATCAAAACGCAGGTAAAGAAGAAGCAGAAACAAAATGATTGCATATATAAGCTGATGCATATGCAAAAACTCATAAAACAATAGATCTTGTGTTTTTTTCCAATAATAAATCAAGTATAACTGACTTTTATATTTTATATCCTAATGCAATGACATTCATGTGATTTAAATTTCCATATATTTTTATGTTGTGTGAAAGACAATGGTTAAAATGTATCTGTCTTGCCAACTTTTGCCTTAAATAGAAGAATAGTTATTTTTTTTGTTTGTTTGCACATTTTTACCTTTAAACGTCTTTGCTGAATTTGTCCTGAAAGGAGAAATACTGGACTCTCTACGCTCATTGTCTAACTCTCTTCCACACCTTTCCTCTCTCACACAGTCTGACAGTAATGAAGCTGCTGTGATAAGACATCTACACAAGGATCCACCATGTTTCCGTAGTGTGTTCGCTATTAAATACATCTGACACAAACAGACAGACAAGCACCCAGCCATCCATTAGTCCTGTCATGTTTTCTTGATATGGGAAAAAAGGCAGGAGAGAAGAAAGCTGCAATAAAGGCATCAGGGTAACGTGAGATGAATAAAAATGCATTGAATTGAAGGAATGTGCAACATGTTGGTGGCCTCTACATCAAGTGTGTTAATCATATTATAAATATTATTTATATATTTTATTTATTTATAAAAAACTATAAAATATACATTTCTTGCACTATATATAAAATGAATATTTTATACATAAATTATAAAAATAAACCAATAAATAAATCACACCACAAGCAAACATGCATGAAGTAAAACCTGAATAAACAACACTGAAGAGGCTATATGAAACTCTACCAGCTTGTGAGCCGGAAATGCAGGATAAATCATTCATTCAGCAGATGCTTTTTTGCACAGTGAGTAACATTACATACAAGCTTTATGTTTTATCAGGATGAGTTTCCTGGAAATTGAACACATGACCTTGGTGGTGTTCCTAGCATATTGCTACCTCTATGTCGAGACTACTACACAAAGAATCTTACAGCATGTTCAAAATAGACTGCTGTGTGAAAAACCACCTCATGAATTTTAACAGAGTAGAGGTCATGACAAGAAGAAACCTGTATAGTAACACATAGATATACACACGAAGTATAATAATAAAAAGACAGACAGAAACGGAAGCATCTAAAATGCCGACACGTCCGGTGATCAATATTTATAAAATAGTTTTTAAAGGCTGCAAAGGCACAAAATACAGCAGATATTTCTGACATTACAATATCATGAATATTTGATGAATGCAGAAAGGTCTTTGTGTAAAGCAGTCTCTATTTATAGTTGAATTAGCTCTAATCCTTGATGCTTCTGGTCAAAAAATAAAAACTGATAACAAAATATGAGCAACATGAGCCTTTTTTTGTGTATAAACAAAACTGGTCAAAGGCAATCAAAGCATATAAGAGGTCAAGAATATATAATAAAATGATAAAACATTTTAAAGAGTGGTTAATATTATTATGGTCAGTTTATTTGTGTAGGAAAAGTAGATTTAGTGCACTGCACTATAGGATACGGTATCTCATGTGTGTTTTGTATAACTAATGTAGTAGGTCATATGGGATTTGTGTGGTATGAATACTGTAAGTTTGCCTACTGCAGTATGCAGTATAATCTAATGAATACTGGCAGGAGGATTAGTGTTCATTGATCGGTGAATGAAGTACACCTGTGTGAATGAATAACCAGACACACACACACACACACACACACCTGTCTCTCTTGTGTCTCTTTCCGCTTTTCTTCCTCTTGTCTCTGCGGGTTGGAGACGCGCTGTCGGCTCTGTGGGTCACACGAGCACAACAACAATACTGCTGGATGAAATTTCACAAAAGCACATACCATCATTTTCTTCCATTTTTCCCACTGAAATGTTCTTCTTTACCCTTTTCACTCTCAAAATCATAAATCATAAAGTATATCATGCACTAGTATTGTTTATACACATCACTGCACTGCTGGACAGGACAGCGTTTCTGTGGTGTATTGCTCGCTTGGCTGGTGTCTTAGGTTATTTAGGTATTCTATGCATTGCATCCAGAACATGTGCAAACTATGCACAGTAAACACTGGCTGCGGGGGGAACTGCGTTAAATCACAGAAAGCAAACTGACCGACTGTGTCTTCTCGCCTTCTTCTTTTTCCTCTTTTTTGGCCGAGGGGAAGGTGAACTGCTGGATTTCCTCTTGGATCTAGAGTAAATCAAATGCAGTGTTGGATAAACATATATACTGTATATAGTTGAGGTAAAGCTCCTTTTTCAGCTTTTCTACCTGCAGTCATTGTAGGCAGCTGAATCTTGCTCGTAATCTTCTCCATCACACTCATAGTCTTCCTCATAGCCGTCGATGTACGCAGCATTTTCCACGTGATCTTCATCCCCGTGAGGAAGCAGCCTAACCCTGTGGATACAGGAGGTAAAGGTCAAAGGTCATGACCTGAGCTGGTCTGAAATGCAGTAATGAGCTATTCTGACATATTTAAACTGTGCTCAGATTTGAAGGACTAATGTATCTTCATTTCACTGTGTACTCTGTTTGACCCCCCTCTGGCTCATTTTTATTTTTCTATGGGATTTACTAAACAACATCTCAGCCAAAATTGATCAATTAAAGAGCATTTTTCTCTGGGTTAAGTCATGTACTTATTTTCCCATACCAATAACTTATAAATCAAAAAATAAGGGTTAAATGACAAGACAAGGTTTTGTGACAAAGCAGAAGGGTTAAAAGACAACATACTGTAAGGGTCCTATGAAGGAATAGCAGAATGATTAAATAACAGCATGTGATGAAAAGAATGGGTTCTGTGTCAAATGGAAGGGATAATGGAAAAAATAGCAGTCCTATGATGAAACAATAGAGTTAAATGACAACATAAAGGCCCTGTGATGACGAAGGGGTTAATGAGAAGGGATCTGTGACAGAACAGAGGAGTTCTATGATAACATACTGTAAGGATCCTATGATGGGACTAGGGGTAAATGACAATATAAGGGCCCTGTGATGAAAAGGAAGGGTTAAATTACAACATAAGGGTTCTGTTATAGAATTGAAGGGTTAAAAGACAACATACTTTAAGGGTCCTATGAAGGAACAGAAGGGTTAAATGACAGCATAAGGTTCCTGATATATACAGCAGAAATGTTGCTGGAGCTGTAATGGCGCAGGCTCTGAGTTCCTGTGGCCAGAACAGGAGGTTAGGTTTAAGATGAAAAGGCTTTTTTATTAGATTGGTCTCTGGGTGGAGGAGGTGATGTACGGTCGCTGAGGTTTCCTCTGGGCTGTGCTATGGCATTAACACAGGGTCATATGATCTGTAGAGAGTATTAAATCATATCCTGCTGCTAAAAAAAAAAAAGAGCTGCACCCACAATATATAAGAAAGTTTGTATGTGTACCTGCTGAAACAAACACATTCAGCCGATATGCCGATATTTTATTTATGAACCCCTTTTTCAACATGACTTCACGTAAGCCAGTGTAATGACTTTTCTTTATGCTACAGGCAACAAAGTTACGTTTCCCTCCATGACAACATTAGATTATGAAATATACAAAATATAGCTAAAGCCATTAATGTTCATCAGTTGTGATTTATTTTGATGCACTAGTGCTAAAAAAGTTTCTGTTTATTGATCGCTAAATAAAAATAGAGAGGGAATGCACTTCCCAAAGATTCATTTTAGTGAATCAGACAGTTCATGTAAATCAACTAGACAGAAAAATGAATCATTTTGATCCATTTAAAGCATTATTTAGCTAAATGGTTTTCCAGCCAGTTACATAAATGAAAGTGTTTCTAGTTCTAGTCATTTAATGTACATTTATCTATTAAACACGCGGCATCTGTGCACTGGCACTGAGATCTGCGTTATGGATGGTTTCTATCCGTGCTGGTCAGCATTATCATTAATCACAGGAATACAGTGTCACACACAAATGCTATCCGATTCGGTCTCTACAGGAAACACACACTATATTCAATTACATCTGGAGAATAAGATCAGAGCGGATCAATGGTTTGCTCGTTTACTGTCTGACAAACTTCAGGTGAGATTGACTCACGGTGGACGTGGGTGCAAGCCTTCTCGAGTTATCACACCCTCCTTCTCCATCAGCATCTGCCGAAATGTTCCAACCTTCTGCCTGATTTCTTCTTCGGAATATCTGCAAAGAAAAACGGAAGCGGTCAAATGACAACAATCTCCTCAATAAAGCATGAGTTAAAGACTCTTTCAGGGCTGGTAGATAACACTGGATGATAAAACAGGTGAAAACATCCCAGCAAACATTGGAAAAAAAAGTGGCCAAGCAACCATAAGCAACCCTGCCACCAACCACCCAGAAACACAATTTCTTCAGAAAGGGTAAAAGTCCAATCTTGGCTTTTTCAGAGATTTAAATAAAACATACGGCCCCGCTAACGGTTTGGATATTAAACGGGCCATTCTCATTTTCTTCAGCGAGCATCCATCAAGAAATAAGATTACTGTAGTGCGTGTGTGTGTGTGTGTGTGTGTGAGCGAGAGACTGTCATGTCACACTGTTTGGCTGTAATGTGATTTCAGAGACACACAGCTGCCTGCAGGGGGCACCCGACCGAAGAAACACTCTTTATATTCACTCAGTCACCATGCAGAAACCTGTGGGTGGTGAAGGTGACTTGACAGTCAGCACACAGACAACAGTGTGCGCTTGATAACATTTGAACCCATACTGCGCAAAAAGATATGGAACTGAAATCCTGTTTCCAACCGGTTGCTTATGTACACGACATGTTAAGGCATCACACATATATGCAACACACTGAGTGAAAAAAATACTAAATACAGTAAAAAATAAAATATTTGATCAAACATAGTAAAAATGGCAATATTACTATTTCTTTTAATTGCTTTCTAATGAAATATATTTTAAAATGTAATTTACTCCTGTGATCAAAGCTGAATTCTCAGCATCACTACTCCAATCTCTCTCCAGTGTCACATTATCCATTATTCACACTATTGTCGGTGCTCAGTTATTTATAATGTTTCTTAGAGCTTTCGATGTTGAGAACAGTTTCTTCTCAGGATTCTTTGACGTATAGAGTTGAAGAACACAATTTACCGAAACAGAAATATTTTGTAACATTATAAATGTCTTTAATGTCATTTTCCATCAAGTTAATGTGGCCTTGATGAATAAAAGTATTAGTTAATTTTCTTTCTTTTCTTTTTAAATGGTAATGTATCATGATATCCACTGTTTTGAACCTGATCATCATTTTTTAAACAGCAAATCAGCGTATTAGGATGATTATCATTGGATCGCAAAGGATCGTGTGAAGTAATGATGCTGAAAACTCACAGGAATAAATTGGATTTTAAAATATATTCAATTTGATTAACAGTTCACTTGATAACTTAACTGTTTTTACTGTATTTTTGGTCAAATAAATGCACCCTTGGTGAACAGAAGGGATTAGACTACTTACAAAATTATTTGACCGGTATTGTAGATGTAGTTTGAATCATTTATATTTTCCCCAAGTTTGTGTGTGTGTGCTTGCATTTCTATGCATTACAGCAAATTCAACTTGGGTTCAGATATTGTGCATTTCACACTGCTCCATTTCAGTGAGCATGCTCACTAGGCAGACAGCAGACAGCAGGGCAGATCATTAGGTTTTGCAGCAGAGCAGGTTTTTCACACAGAGCGGCACATGATGTGTGTGTCGAGGTGTGTTGATGTAAGTCATGTGAAAGAGTCTTAACACAGCGGCACATGAAACCTGCACCTGCTGTCTGGTTAAAGTAGACTGGTGTAACCAGGGGCAACCATTGTGCATTCAGTAAAGCTGGTAATGTATGGCATCACAATAGCAGGTTTTATCAGCCTCTGCCCAGAGCAGCTGCACACAGCAGCACATGAGGAAGATGATGTGCGTGTTTGTGAAGAAGCCAAACTTTCCTGCTATAAAAGCTTGTGCTGGAGGGGCTGAAGATAATGCTGCTTTATCAAATCCGTTCCGACATATGCACAAGCACACACACACACACACACACACAAAAGATAGAAATCAATTTCTTTGCGGAAATACCGTTTTTCTATTCAATTTGAGAAAGTGCTATAAATAGAATCATCACATGTTCCGTTGTGCTTTTATAATAATAAGGTATTTTGTCAACTTATTATTTAAGTTGATATAATAAAAAAACAATAATTTGAACAAATTTACCATTAATAGAGATGCTGAATCTATTGCATTTGGCATGTTTTCTTAACGACAAGCTCCTAACTCCCAAATAAACCATATCTATTGGACTTCCAAATTTTACAATATAGCATAATAAATAAAATAAGCATGCATAATAAGCACAGTTGTGCTGCATGTGTTTGTGCAATTGTTTGTAATTTGTTTTAGGATTTTTTGATGAATAGAAAGTTCAAAAGAATGGCATTTGTTTGAAATAGAACGCTTTTGTATCATTCTAAATGTCTTTGATGTCCCTTTTAAACAACTAAACATGTCTTTGATGAGTAAAACGAATAATTTATTTTTAATATCCATATTTAATAAAGCTTTTCTGAATCAATGCCAGTCAGTAAATGAAATACGTAGCATACAGCTGTCCAGCATTGCACATTACTTGCTTTTTCACTTTTTATGTATAAAAATAAGTATAAGGCAGTGCATGGGATCCGATGCCAACATGACCTGTAGGGGGCTCTAGCCATGTTTGGAAAGAGCAACTGTAACACACAAACACACCTACATTCTGGACAGAATGGATAGTCCTTATTAAGCCAATTAGATAATAATGACAAGAGCAAAGTCGCCATCATTAGCAGAAGACTCCTGGGACATTAATGAGCCTTCTGTCTGTTTTGTTTAACCGTGAATCGATAGCGCTGATTAACCTCGTTTAACAGCACGTACTCCCCTGTGCACCTAATGAATCCGGCGGCTCAATGCAGAGCATAAAGAGATGGATTATAGAGGACGGTGTGACAAATCGGAAGCGAAGCATATAGATCAATAATATTAATACTGATGGTGCAGACTGCCCTCATGTAGATTTCATTTCAGTGAAAGAAAGTTTTACTGTGCATAATTTGGTGAACAAGATCAGTTTAGGTGTTTAAGATTCTGGAAAGGTTCTCTCAATGTTATGAACAAGTGTTCACTCAGTAATGTTAGTTCAGTTATCCGGTTTTTAGTCATGTTCTCTGAATTTTAGCACAAACATTATTTATTATAATTATTATTACTATTTTTTATACATTTATAAGCTGTTATGTTACTACTTGTTTCAGAATGTTCAAAAGTAACATTCTCAAAACAATTGCAAAATTACAAAAAATTAAATGTCTCCTTAACCTTTATGTCAAACAAATATAAAATATTTAGATTTTTCATGTAAAACTCTGAGGTTTAAAAAGTCAAAAACATTCATTTTGTTAACTACTGGAAGTTTAATGAGTTGAATTCATTAATGAATCATTACATGTGATTTGTGAACTAATTTATAAAAAAAATTGCTATCTGACATTGCATTCTGAACATAAGATGACTGCATAGAGAAAACATTGTAGTGGCTTCTTACTAAACCTTTGGCCACTTCAGTGCGGGAAAGTAAAAATTGACGCTGCTCCAAAGCCTTCTTTGATCAAAGACTTGTGTTTATTATAACAAAAACATAAATACTTGAAAAAATAAGACAAAATTGTGTCGTGAGGAATAATGGCTGTCTCCCTGCCACTGTCCCGTCACTTCCTGTTTAAGATGGCTACCCACAGGAAATGCAAAAATCTCATTCACCACAGGGGGAGCACAGAAAATACCTACAAAAAGCAGCCAAAAGTACATAAAAACACTATAAAACAATATTACCCCCTTCATGGCTCCTACATAAATGTTGAAATCAATTAATTTAATAACTCATTATTTATTATTAAGAGAAAAACCTGATGTTTAAAACATTTAAAAGTAATGTAGTAATGCTTTGGGAAACAGCATGTTTTCCTTAAATATAAGTGGATTAAAAAGTTAAATTAAGGAAAAGTATGTTTCATAAACACATATTTCTTTTTTATTTAGTTCTCACAACCTACAGATATGAAAAACCAATAACAACTTAGTTAAAAGCGTCTAATGTCTTATACTGTCTTATACAAGTCTTATGAAGATTTGATTCATACTTCATTCCTCTACATAAAAACACGTCAACACACTGCAGCTCTAAAAAAAAAAAAAAAAGATCGGCGTTTGACTTGAATTCAAATAACTGAGCATGGCATGAATTGTTCCGATTGGTTGGTGGTTTACAGAAAGGTTAAAGGCTAAAGGTTCACGTGGAGCCCTCATGCATATTACTGAGCCTCAGACCTGTCTGGGAATCCAGTTACACAGTGAAGTCCATCTACAGTATCTATCCGTCCATCCTCTGAGTCTCAGCACGCTTCTCCAGGGAGCGTGTCAATAATTCATGTAGCCTCATCCACGTCTCCATCTGTCCGTCCCGGCTCTGATCCCGGAGGTGGGGGCAGATGGAGGCGTCGGGCCTCTGGCGTTGCTGGTGGCGGTGGAGCGATTACGCTGCTCCAACAGTAACACTTCACTAATTGGTTCCTGCTGGGGTGAAAACGCCACACGACCAACTACTGCTGGATCGTTTCACCTGTTTAATCATCCGACAGGTGCAAAACCCAAGTCCAGACCCTTAGAATAGAACAGCACACCTCTACTCATCAACACGCGTGAAGCACAAACACTCGCAGGCCGTATTTAGTTTTCACTCTACGCATGTCTAAAAAGAAATTCAGTGGACTTACTGTATTACCACAACTTGGGATCCCTGAATATTAAGACTTGTAAAGCGTAAATGATGTCTCTTACTGAAATATGTAGAAGAAAACCCATGAACGGTTCATGCTATTGAAAAAAAAATCACATTGCACATGTTTTTGGGCACCATTTTTCTGATGAGGTTAAATAGTTACACTCTGTGTCAATCTGTTGCTATGTTTGTCAAAACACGACTGAATACACAAATTGGAAAATAAAATACTGATATGATGACCACAGCTACTGAAAGAGCTTACAGGTGACGACGGATATAAGCATGGGCTTAAACCATATTTTTTTACCCACAAGTAGGCTTAACGACCTGCATATCGAGGGAATCCGCTTTGTTTCATTTTTTAAATTATAAATGATCTGTAGGGTATTTTGAGCTGAAACTTCACAAACACATTCTGGGGACAGACTTATATTACATTTTGAAAAAAGGGGCATAATACGTCTCCTTTAAAGTTAATTGGTTTTTGCAAATAAAACTGATTCAGTCAGTGATTGGGAGTTGCGTCAGTCCTCAGAAGAGGCTTTTATTGAGAAAAAAAAGCAATATAAAGAGCCAGGCAAAAAGTGTCCAAAATAAAGAATGGCAGCGAAGAGCAGTGCATTCAGGGTGCATTCACACGGGGCGTCAGCGTCAACGCTTCCCATTGACTTTGAATGGGCGACGTCAAGCCTTGCCGAAAGGCATTGTGGATCCGTCGGCTGCGCTGAGAATTTTTCAACTTCTGCTGCGAGCAACGCCAGTTAAGCTCCTCCGACGGAAGCGTCAGCCAATCAGGATCGCTCTATGCAAATACAGCAGCCAGGCGGCAGCCAATCACGTTCATCTTGTTCAAGAGCAGCAAACTGTCTAATTTCATTGACTGACTCCGCTATGACCAGGGCTGCGTCCAAAATCGCATACTTCTTCAGTAGGTACTACATTTCAAACCGAACGTACTACCCGACCGTTAAAACAGTACGTTCTATATAGTATGAATGGGGGTAGTATGAATGGAACTCAGATGTACTACATCCACCATATTGATGTTGTCATGTGTCGCGAGTCGTCACAACGGCGCAACAATTTAAACTTTCAATAAGTCATCAATTTATTTAGATTGTGTTAAACAAGTGTAATTTAATCACAATAAACAACGTTTTCTTCCTGAGGTGCTTTCATTTAAAATGAGCTGCGTCTCCACTTTCCGCCATTTTTTTAATATGACGCCTCCTCTCCCGGAGCATCATGGGATAGGAAAGTGTCATGATATGCGTACAACAGAATTCATCCGGAAGCAGCAGGTCATCCGGGTACTTCTCGCCTACTGAATTTCGAATACAATGAATTCGGACATACTACTCGCCTCGCATACTGTTTTTCACGTACTATATAGTAGGCAAGTAAGCGATTTTGGACGCAGCGACTGTCTCAGTGAATTAATCACAAAGCTTCTGAATAGCTGAACTCTTATGAAATATGAAAACATGCATTATAACGTACATTATAACCCACCCAGCTTTATTAAATTTTTTATTTAGAATTTAGTAAAATACATCAATTTTTTTTAATGTTAAAAAGAATACATGCATGTCAAAGATTTTACATCTTGTAAATTTAGGAATTTACATTTTACAAACATGCTATTTTTTTCTATTATGTTTTTATCAGTTGTTCACACTCATTCCAAGTCACAAGTTAAAGTAATGAATTTAATGAAGTAACAAATTTCTCAAAATCTTGTCAGATTAATAAATTAATCTTCAACTTGCATGGCTTGAGGGTAACATTTCATTTTTGGTTGAAAAAAAAACCTGCATGTGTTCTTATTTTATTTACTGCTTTGCAGGAGGAATAAGAACACAACTGTTTGTTTAGTGAAATTGAAGGGAAGTTCTTGTCATTTACTCACTCTCATGGCAGGCCAAACCATATTAATTTATCAACCATGAAAACACAAGGATGAGGGATGAGAGGATTGTGATTGTCACAGCTGAAGCTCCAAAAAGCATTTAAACTTCCAGAATCTAACTCATCTGTGCAATCTATTCCAAATCATTTAACTGATTTGTGTAAAAACAGGATGAAATTCAAATCTGCATTCAATCAATGTTGTGTTTTAAACTTGCACTTGACAACAAACAAGCACATGAAAGCAGGGAAGAAACAAAACCATACACAAACCACATCGGTTCTTGCTCGTATAATCAACACAGCATGAAAATGAATGAGGTCTGAGAACAAGTCACATTTACAATATCTACTTTGAGAACCCCTGCACAGTGATCATGTATTAGTTGGTTTGAAAATTGTTCTAACAATATATTGAGAGTAAGACAACAAAAACCAACAGGTGTCTTTCCTCAAGTCACCAAATTGTATACATATCACATGTGCTTTACCCACTAATAAATACTAATTACAATGATCACATTACTCTAATTAAAATTTTACTCTAATGACACAAAGACCTGAGTCTGAAGTAATTATCAAGGTTTTCAGAAATGGTTTACATAATGGTAAAATCTATGACTTGAGCTGTGCCATAATTGTTATGCATTAATCTCATATAATGGTTTCCCACACAGCTGCCAGTGATTTAATTAGATTAAATAACTTGGTTAAAACTCTTGTCATGATTAAATGCAACTTTAATAATCACGGTTATTTGTTGGTCTAATGAGACCAAGTCAATCTAATTTAGTCAATAATGAGTGACTAGCATCTTTTTGAAGGGATTAAATAAATCCACTTAGAATGTTGATTGTATTAATCATTTTAAGTTAATTTCTTTCTCCTTAAAGGGGTCATGTATAAGATATGCATAGTTACAAAGTCTCCCACAAAAGGAGATGCTGAGTGTTTCTGTGCCAAAGCAAAAGCCTTCTATTTGGCCTTTTGAATCCATATGTATGAATTTGGCACGCCAGAATCAGTGATTTAATGTAAGTTATGTTATTAATATTTGCTATGAAATTGTCAAATGTGGAGCTCTGCGTCACATTGTGTGTGTGCAAGCATGTTTATGAGGAAACAAATTTGTATAACGACATGAGAATGACATAGTTATTATAATATGAAGGTGATTAATTTGGACATTTTCAGTGTCCCCGTAATTCAAAAGGCTTAAAAAAAACATACTTAATGGTGTTTTTGTTTTAAATCTAAAAGTGCACAGAGTTTCCTATAAGGAGTAGGTTTATGTGTAGGGTCAGTGTAGGGCAATACCACATGCAGTCTGTACAGTATAAAAACCTATGGAGAGTCCCCATAAATCACAAAAAACAACATGTGTGTGTGTGTGTGTGTGTGTGTGTGTTAGCGTGTGTGAGTGTGTTTGAGAGAGAGACAGGGTCATATTACAGTCAAGCTTTCTTAACTGCAGTTTTTATACTGCACTGTAAAATGTAATAAGTTGACTTTACTTAGAAAAAGTGAGGAAACCGATTGCCTTAAAATTTCCAAGTAAAGTAGAGTATTAATGTTTAGTTGGTATAACTTAACACAATTTGTAGGGATAACTTGTTAATCAAGTATACTACTATTAAGTACTGTTGACTTAAAATCATTATTTGAATTAACTACTACTACTAGGAAAATATTAGGAAACCGATTGCCTTAAAAAAACTAAGTAAAGTGAAATAGGAGTAGTATGTTGTACTGACAAATGCTTAGTTAGTATAGTTTACGTAAATGAGAGTTATAGTAGCTAAAAAATAACTGTATGGTGTACTTGATTCTTTACTTTAGGTTTACTCACTGACTTAGTATAGCTGCTTATTGACTCCCAGAGTGCATTGCGATAACAAAGCGATAAGTCACTGGTTAATAACAACCTATTCATTGTTACATCCACACCAGGCTCCACCCTCACATAGACACAACGAGCACCTTCACCAGAGTATTAACTAGCCACACCTGCTCTGAACACCTGACACCAATCACCACACCACATAAAAAGCACACTCACCAGCTCACTCGCCGTCCAAGCTCATTAATCCGTAAGTGGACTCTTCATTGCTCTCTCCTTGTGATATACTTACCTTGTGCTTTCCTGTGATTCTCCAGACGGCTCCGTCGTCATCTATATGATTCCCCACTCCTCTGGGATTCCGGTCCTACCTTGCTCCTGGTCCATCTCTGTGTTGTGTGCTCCAACAAATCCTGCTAAGGAAATAAGAAAAGATTTTTGCTTCCTTAACATTCATTACTTTTCTTCCTTTGAAACCAAATGAACTCTGATTTTATATTGCTTCGCTGCATTAAAAGAATGAAAATTATAACAATGTGGACAAAGTTCTAAGTGTCAAATCAAAGGGAACTTTAAAAAAAAAAAAAAGATCATTTTAGGAAAATCTTATGTGGCATATGTGATGTTCAGTTCTATTGAAAATTCAACATTGAAGATGACTTTGTTAAACGTGTGAATTCAACTAGTGAAATAAATTTTCCTTCTTCCTTCTGTTGTTGTGTTGTGCGTTAGCAACAAATTAGTGCACGGCTGCCCCCCACTGGTGAATTAATGTCATTAATTTTGTTGTGGCTACTTGAATATTCTTAGTAATGCTTACTCATAGCAGCAAGTAAGTCATTTTACTCATCAAAATGTATCTGTAACTTAATGAATCCTAGTAAGTATAACAACTGAGTAAAGGTAACTAAGAATAAAGTAAGGTATTCTATTGTATTTTACAGTGTACTGAGTGGTTTCTATGTAGTTGTTAGGGTGTTCTGGCAGAGACAGATAGATCCCAACTCCTTTACTGTAGGGAAAATGAAAAAAAAAATTGAGTGTCAGTTATAGAAGAAAAGCTGAATTAAGTGTTCCTCCCTCCCTTGCCATCTAAATGAATAATGAATACACTGCATAAACCAATACATAAATTATTGATTTTAATAGTGCATGATATTAAAAATAAAATGTTCTTTTGATTCAAGTATAACTTCATGCAAGTTTGTAAGTTAAATATATATTAAATAATTATTCATGATCAGCATCAGAAACTGGTTTCCAGTTCCTGTATAATCTTGGTGGTGAGGAAATCAGTTTTTTTTCTAGTTCACCAAAGGATTTGTCTGAAAATCTTCAAAGCTTTCCCTCACTGTCTATGATTTAACGTTAAGGGATTAGGTGAGGTTAACTAGATTTCAGGGAATTAGAATGTTTATGGGGTTTGTGGTTAGGTTTTTACTGCAGGACGAATACTGTGAAATCTAGAGCAGACATTGTCTACAGTGACTTTCCATAACACGCTCAGATCTGTTAAAAAGAAAAAATGTAAAATGTTCCATGCATTCACAAACTTTTGCAAATAATCTGTTTAAAGCCACTTCCTTAAAAAGCCACAAAAGTGATTTGGCGGGTTTCTGTGTAAATATGTTTGCACTCCTTCATTTCATACACAACTCATCAATCACAGAAATCTTATTCTGTAAACCATCATGTGTTTAACATCATATTTTAAGTAAGATACTTGTTACTTAATAAAACATAATTCAATAATTACATATTGGCAGCGTTGGAGGTTGCATATTAATGTGAGCTTTGTAATCAGATTACTTTTTTCAATTAACTACTGAATTAACACATTACCTTTAAGTTAACAATGAAAATTAACAACTAAGCCCAGCCTTGGTGACAAAAATTATTGCACAAGTAATGTAATGTACAATATATTGCCAAAAGTATTTTATATATATACAGATCTGACTACTTCTGTGAGTGCAAGTCTTAATATTTATGAATATAATGATGTTCTAGGGAATTGTGTGCTTCTAATGTTGTAGTAACAGTTCAGACAGGACCATTTTATATTCTAACATGACAATACCTCTGTTTATAAGGCAAGGTTAAAATAAATACTGTCTGTCAGTCACTATGACGTTATGTTGTGACGACAGACTGGGGTCTTTGCTTGGGAGCCCTGATTCGCTCTGATATAGAGAAAACGCCAATCAGAATTCTTCTGAATGGCTAGTGGGATTTGCATGCTAAGCCACTCCCCTGCAGAGTGGGTATAAATAGGCAGCAGCTGCATCCACTCTTCAGATTTTGGTTCGGAGCAGAGAGCTGTCCATGTGCTGTTCTCTCCTGAACGCAGTGCTAGAGAGAAACACTTTCTTCAAGTGGAGTCTGTTTGGTGTTGCGTTACAACGCAGAGTTCCTGTGTGTTCCAGCAATTCCCTTGGGCGTTTCACAAAAGAGCAGTTTCTGACATGGTTGGCAGTCGTCTTTTTAAGGATGCCGTTCCGGCCGTGTTCTTCTGGTTGTGGTCACTATCTTTCATCCAACGACGGCCACGATTGTTGCCCTCAGTGCCTGGGGATCCAGCACGATGAGGGTGCGTTCGGGGAGCGGACATGTTCTCATTGTGAGGATATGCCCCTGGCAGTGCTGCAGTCTCGCCTCTCTCTCCTCCGGGGGAGTGCAAGTGAGTCAACACCTGCTCCCTGCATCGAGTTCGCTGCTTCCGGTGTTGACTCCATGGCCGAGCCAAGTCCGACTCGGAGATGATTGCCATGCTCGCTCGGGCAGCCGAGAGCATTGGGCTGGAGGTGTCAAAACCTCCCAGCCCTGAGCGCTCTCAGCTGGATGAGTTCACAGCCACGTCCGGCCCCGGTTCTTTTCTCTTTCCCAAGGTGCATGAGGAGGTGACGAAATAGTGGGAGGCTCCTTTTACAGCCAGAACCATTTCGTCACCTTCCTCCGCCTTCACTACCCTCGACGGTGGAGCATACAAGGGCATTCCCCAGGTCGAGAGCGCTGTGGCGGTGCACTTGCACTCGCTATCGTCTTCCGCCCGGCCACTGTAGAGCCACGCCAGCTCTGGCTGCCAAAGCCTCCAGTGCGGCCAGGCAGGCTGCTTCAGCTCTACACGCCATGGCCATCCTGCAGGTCCATCAGGCCAAGGCGTTAAAAGAGCTAGATGAGGGTAGTGCCGACCTGGGGTTGACGCAGGAACTGCGCTCGGCGACCGACCTTGCTCTCCGGGCGACGATGGTCACGGCGCGGTCCCTTGGGTAGACGATGTCCACACTAGTGGCCCAGGAGCATTACCTATGGCTTAGCCTGGCTTAGATGAAGGACACAGAGAAGGTTCGCTTTCTTGATGCCCGGATCAGTCAGGCTGGCCTATTCGGTGACACTGTAGAGAACTTCGCTCAGCATTTCTCTACAGTGCAGAAGCAGACCGAGGCTATCCAACACATCCTGCCCCGGCGTGACCCTCCAGCTACCACCTCTCCACCGCAGGGCCAGCCTCGTCCTGCTCGCCACCGAGGGCGCCCTGCTCACTGCTGCACACCTTCTGGCAGACTGGTGACTCCGATGGTTCCATTATTGACGAGACTGGGGGTGTGGGCCATGCTTCCCAGCCCGTCTAGGTGGCTCCTCCGGACGATTCGGTCTGGCTATGCGATTCAGTTCACCCGGCATCCTCCCAGATTCAGTGGCGTGCTCGAGACTGTGGTGGCAGCCCGAGACGCCCCTGTACTACGCGAGGAGATTGCTGTCTTTCTGGCAAGGATGCAAAAGAGCCGGCCCCTCCAGCCAAGATAAAGTCAGGGTTGTACAGCCCTTAGTTCATTGTGCCAAAGAAGGGTGGTGGTCTCCAGCCCATCTTGGACCTGCGAGTTCTGAACCGTGCCTTACACAGGCTGTCGTTCAGATTGTTGATGCAGAAATGCATTATCAAATGCATTCAACTCCAGGATTGGTTCGCAGAGGTCGACCTGAAGGACGCTTACCTCCATGTCTCGATTCTTCCTCGACACAGACCGTTTCTGCGGTTTGCACTCGAGGGTTGAGCACGGCAGCACAGGGTCCTCCCCTTCGGGCTCCTCCTGTCACCACAAGTCTTCATTAAGGTCGTGGAGGGCGCCCTTGCCCCGTTAAGAGAGGTGGGCGTCCGGATCCTCAACTACCTCGACGACTGGCTCATCATGGCCCATTCGCGAGAGCAGTTGTGCGATCACAGGGAGCTGGTGCTT
>JAUCMU010000097.1:26628291-26645005 GCA_032275025.1 Enteromius treurensis
TCTTCCTGAGGTGCTTACACTTAAAATGAGCCGCGTCTCCACTTTCCGCCATTTTTTTAATATGACGCCTCCTCTCCTGAAGCCTCGTGGGATAGGAAAGTGTTCATGGTATGCTTACTATAGAATTTGGGCGGAAGCAGTAGATCATCCGGGTACTTTTAGCCTACTGAAGCCTACTCAACTTCTGCCGCAAGCAACGCCAGTGAAGCACCTCCGACGGAAGCGTCAGCCAATCAGGATCGCTCTATGCAAATACAGCAGCCAGGCGGCAGCCAATAACATTCACCCTGTTCAAGAGTAGCAAACTGTTTAATTTCATTGACTGACGCCGCTATGACCCTGGGGTCAGTGCGAAACTTCAGCCACGCCTTCCGTCAAGCGTAAACACTGATGCCCGTGTGAACGTACCGTAAGGACAGGGTGGCGATGATAGCCAGAGGAGGCAGCTGACTCATCACAATACATATATATACAATATAACAGCACACCTCTGTTTGCACACCATCTGCCTTTTTAATCAAGCTAAAACAAGCTGAGTGGGTAAGAAAGTGTGTGTGTGGGTTAAAGCAGGCTGGATAGAAGAGGTTACGGGGTTAAAGACTTAAAGACAGGGGGGTGTCACATCGGTTTATATTGCCAGCTTCTAAGAAGAGCCTCCAGTCTCTATTAAAACATTTCATTCCCCCTCTGCTCTCTGCGAAACACCCCTGCAATTATCCTGCATCCTGCAAGACAAGACCTTCATTTAAAGAAACAGTTCACCTAGAAATAATTAATTCTTCCTCATGTTATTCCAAACCCATGACTGTCTTTCTCGTGTTGATATCATATTCTGCTACTGCAGCTGGCTTGAGAGAATTTAACTACAAAAAATTACATTTAAATGTATTTAGAAACTAAGTAAAAATGTCTACAAACTATGCAACTGTTAAAACATAAAATGATTTTCTTATTTATTTATTTTTGTTCTTCCTATACGCCCCTAACATGCTTGGTTCCAGTATTCTTGTTTGTACAATATTGTACAATTACGCTTATTCAGACTTGATCACGAGATGCACACTAAGTCAAACCCGAAGCGATGCATCTCCACGAGTCACGTTTGAATATGCTTAAATGCAAATTAGATTCAGATCATATGATGTTATACACGCTGGTTACGGTTATGCTGCTTTCTATGTATGCAAAACAGCTCGAAGGATTCTTCAAAATCTCATTTGCGTTGCAGGAATGAAGTCATGCGTGTTTGGATCGACACGAGGGTGAGTAAATGATGACAGAACGTTATTTTTGGCTGAACCGTCCATTTAAAATGCCTCAAGGATGACATCTTGGAGGTCTCTTGTACAAACTCAGATAAGCAGAGGACACGCGACCGCTGAAGCGTGTTTAACACAAGAAAAGCAGATCTTCAGCAAACACTACACGGGGCTCGTCTGACTTACACAGAGCTGCAGGCCGTCTGCCGCTATGAGCATATGGAGAGCCAACATCTCCTAAAGCAGAGCACAATTAGTCATCGTGCAGTGAGTGTGTGTGTGTGTGTGTGTGTGTGTACGCGCTGCCAGATGGCTGATCCACCACCATCCTCCATCTCCAACATCCTGCTCCACAACATTGTCATCAATCTAATAACTATTACACAGAGCTCTTAACAAGCAAAAATCTATTTCAACTAATAAGAAGATGCAGAGAATGAAAATAAAGAGTAGATAGTCTTCACCATGGACTTTATACAGACAGTCATTATTTGTATAATTCTAGTGGTTAGAGCTATAGTGCTGCAGAAATTACACTTAAGTTCGCTTTTAAACTAAAACAAAAACTTTATTGCAATAATGCTGAAATAAAATGAATGAAATGAATGAAGTCCATCAATTAAAAAAAAAAAAACAATACATAAATGAAGGGAAAAATGGCTAAAACAAAAACTGAAATAAAATAAAGCTAAACAGAAATATAAATGTAATTAAAGCAGATAACAGAATGACCATAACTAAACTAAAATGAAAATATAGCTTATTCAAGACTTAAGAAATATGAATAAATACTATAACAGAATATAAATAATTTTAAAATAAAATTAATTTCCATTGTATTGACATTCTTATTTTGTAACACTTTTTTGTTGTTTGTTATGGTTATATTGTATATTTATTTATTTATTGTGATTTTATGTATATAATGCAGTTTTGTTATTTTTGGGTGAACTATTTTAATTCAAACTCATTTTCTTTGTCAAGATTGATGTTGGTCAGTCTCATGTTGTCATGTAAACTAATGTTAAGAGTCTCTCAGTGGCATGCACTGATATACACTGGATCACTGGACTGACCAATCAGATGACAGGACTGAAACTTTCTGTTCTGCACATGGAATGCAAAACTGAAGTGCTGATAAACCAAACATGCTTTCCTGTGTTTCTCTGATGTGTGTTGATGAATGGAGGCAGAAATTCAGGCCCACTCAGCACCTCATTCACTAAGCATTTAAGCACGTTAGCAGATTTCTAATCCTGAACTGAAGCAAATCTTTCATCAGCTTTTGTGCACTGAGCCGGTTCCCCCGCGGCCGTGTTTGTGTGCTTTACTATCATCATTCATTCTGCCTCAAGGTCACACAGCTGCTGTTTAATTAGAGACACTCAGAGCTGCTTCAGAAGGCCGTCGGACGCGGGCCGAGCGCACACGTCTGCAGGATTACAGCAGATGTCAGTCAGGACACAAATCCTCCACCACATCACTAATACAGCAGCATTACAGGCCTTTTGCTTTACTGCTTCCTGTTCAGAACCGGACTGAGAAGGACTTTTTTAGAAGGTAGATACAAAAATTCACAAATCTAACCTTTTTTAAAAAGGCTGTATTTAGTTAAAACCACTCAAAGCTCAAAATTTTGAGGGCCGGTAAAATTTTATAATGAAATCTCTTATGCTCACCAAGTTAAAATACAAAACAATTAACTTGAATTATATTGCAAAATATTGTAATATATGCAAATGCATATTAAATTATGATGTAGTCACATAATATATATATATATATATATATATATATACAATTTGAAACTGAAATAAAAATATTATATATATTATTATATATTCAAATAAAATAATAAATTATATATATATATATACATACATATATTATTCATATATAATTTTATTTCAAGATATGACAATATATTTTTAATATATATATATAAAAATCTATTAATTTTTGTTTTATTTTAGTTTAGTGACCAGTTTTACATTTAGTAAACATTCATGATCACAAATAAAAACATATTGTTATATTGTATATTGTAAAATATAATTTATTCCAGTAGTCAAAGTTGACTATTTATCATCATTACTCCAGTCTTCAGTGTCACGTGATCTATCAGAAATCATTGTAATATGCAAATTTGCTCAAGAAATATTGAATATTATTATCAATGTCAAAGTAGGATCATTTTCAGGATTCTATTATGAATTAAAGCAATTTCTTTACTGTCCCCAAATGTTTTAATGGAAATGTACATATTTAATCAAATTTAATAAATACATTTTTATAGACAATTTAGACAGTAAGACAATTTAAATTCCTAGAATGTTAAAAGTAAATTCCATGTGTCATTTCAATTCAAATTACAACACACAATTCCTGTGCAGTCAGATTCACAATCAGTCCTCAAAGGTTAAACGATACACTTTCCTTCAATAGCTTGTGCGTTCAAACCAGATCTGTTAGTCAGATAACTAGTTAACATCTCAGCACTTTAACAAGTCCACCCTGCAGGATTCTCTTTGAATTGTTGCACTGCCAAGACAACAGCTGGCTTGAAAAACAAAAAAACCGAGCCCAGAAGGACTTTGAGGCAATATTGAGAAAGCAGTTGTGAATTATATCGTGCTCTGAAACTTTTCAGAATGCAACAATACATAAAATCAAGTGTTACTGTTCTGGTACTTGCTTAAATCCTCAGTGCATGAAGAAATACCAGCGTTGCATTCCGCTTCGGAAATAATGCAATAACAGCCCATATCCTCCTTCATGTCTTTGATGTTCATGAGATGTCTCACGCTCGAAAAAAATAATATTTCCTTTGTAAAGCGCAAATATTCATAGTCATATTGAAGTTAGATTTTTTTATAGTTTTTAGAATAATATATTAATATTTTGACTTTAAACTGGTGATTATAAGCACAAAATATAATTTATTTAAAGCATACAGTATTGCTAAATTTTCATTTATATGCAAATTCAGAAAATGTTTGGAATGTAGAGGGACTGGCTTTATTACATAATTTAAATTAAGTTTAAATTTGACTATTAACTCTTTATTTTTCCTGTAAGCACAAAAATAATGTAGAATGTAGAATATAAAGAAACTTATAGTATTAAGTTTTGAAATCAGCTTTATTTCAATTAATGATTAGTTTTAATTTTACCTTACGATACCAGCACATGTGAGTCACTTATGAGGCTCCTGGCCATTTAAGATGCGGCTTTGGATCCAGTAGACAGTAAATAGTAGTAGACAACAAGGCAGCTTACTAGGTTTTGGAAACACACACAAACACATGGGGTCCTATCAGAGACTCACTCACCCCTGTTCCTCCATCATCTCCTGAAGCTCCATGCACTTCAGCTCCACCCTCCTCTTCCTCTCATGGTCCAGAATCTCACGGTGGGCCTTCTTCACCAGGACGGGCTCAGGCAGGACTCCCTCTTCCTCCTCCGGCTGCTCATCGGCTTTGGGACGGGTGTCTGCAGGGGTCTCGGGCTGCAGCGGGACCCCGTTAGCACCGTCCTCAGGCGAGGGAACCCTCGCCCCATCATACATGGCCACGGCACTCTGACAGACACAAACACAGAGACATGA
Organism: Enteromius treurensis; assembly: GCA_032275025.1. Classification (NCBI taxonomy): domain Eukaryota; kingdom Metazoa; phylum Chordata; class Actinopteri; order Cypriniformes; family Cyprinidae; genus Enteromius; species Enteromius treurensis. The sequence continues at coordinate 26,633,158 of JAUCMU010000097.1, forward strand.
GATCCCAGATTAAGCACCTTTCCAGAAGGATTCGTTCGGAAGACTTACTATATAACTGCAACTGAAACTAAAGGCACAAAAAAACGTTTTCATTAATCACAACAAAATTAATGTTAACTGGAATAAAATCAAATATTAAAGAAACTTTAATTTTGTTTAAATTACTTTTCTAAAATGAATTCTGTGTCAAACTGACGCTCTGAAACTTAATAAATAAATAATTCATGAACATTTTAATATAAATAACACCCAATAAAATTATTAAATCCATAATTATCATTTAATTATTAAACCTCAAAGGATAATAAAAAATAAAACATTAATAAAAACTACAGAGGCACACTGTATTTAGAAAGAAAACAAATAAAACTAGTAAAAAAAAAACAAAGACATACAATTACTAAAATTTTAACTAAAACGGAAAATATAGAAAGAAAAAATATTTTTAAAAAGGGTATAGTATTGCAATGTTACTAAAATAACACTGCAAGAATGTTATTAAAAGGATGCATTAAATAAAAAATAAAAAAAACAGAAAAGACTTCTTCCAAAAACATTACTGTACAAAATCTTCAATCTTTTCCATAGAAGTAAATAATTAATTCATGCACAAAATTAAATCCATTAAATCAACCGCAGCACCACGTTCAGACCTCACTGTCATTAAGAGATCGACAAGAAACGAAAGAAATAAAACATGACACTTCTCTGCCCTGATAATATCAACACAAGCAGCGATAGAGACCTGCAAGACTTCATCCTCACCCATATCTTCTCTTCAGGACACAGACAGCAATTTAGAATCAAATGTATCTTTTCAAAGTAAGCTGAGCTTTTATAGCTTGGATTCACAAAACATAAGCTCTATTTAACGTATCAGAATTCATGAACTCACAGGACTCTGGATGTTGAACACGTTTAAACGACGTCCGGCCAGTAATTCCCACCCACAAGGAAGATATTCTCACCTAAATGAATTGGTTTAATAAATGGCAGTATTTTTTGCTGAGTTGATTGAATCATGTTAGTTGCTGGCAAAATAGCACTAAAATGAGAAAGGAGAGAAGCGTCTGGATGAAATCCCAGAACCTGCGACTAAAGCTCTCGTATTTCAACACATTCACTTCATCACTGTCACCGCAAACTCTCACATCATCTCTCAAAATTGAAATAAATGTTGAAATATATAAATAAATCGTCAAATGCATAATGAAACAATTAAATACGTAAATAAATTAAATAAATGCACAGATGTATAAATAAATATTTCTTAATTAATTAATTATTTCAATTATTTTAAATTTATTTGTTTAGCAGAAATAATGAAATACAGATGAATAAAGGCAACGTTAAGAAACCTATAGGCCTGATTTTATGAACACTAGCATTTACTTCCCTTCTCTCCAAATAAAGAAATAACTAAATACATAAATAAATTAATGAAGAAATAATTGAATGACTAAATACATTTATTAACCATATGTATATATTTATGTATTTAATTATGTTACTATGTATTTAACAAATTATTCATATATTTCAACATTTATTTAATCATTTAATTTTGAGTAATCTGGCCACCATATTATACATAACATTTATTACTACAAAAAATTTAGCCTGTTTTAAAAATTATTACGTTTTTCACTGTTTATTCCATTAATAAAATATCTAGAAATAAATAATTTTTTATCTGTTCTAATTAAAGGGCATGCTATTCAACATCCAAACCCAATTTTCAACAACTGTTTGAAATAGATGTAACAATATTTTGTTTAAAAAAAATTAATGTTTAATTAAAAATGTTTAAAAATAAGCATTCCTTTTGATAATCTGTAAAAAAAAAAAATGTATTTATTCAATTTATTACAGTAGACAAAAACAGAAATATTTTTACCATTCACAGCTCAAAAATCTCTCACACAAATTGTTTTCAACATAACAATATAATTAAAAATTATAAGTTCAACAACCATTTATTGTGATAATTATTCTTTAATTAATTTCTTTAATTACAGCCTATATATATATGGACTTTATTTAAAGAAAATAACTTATATAAAATAACAGACATTTAAACAGATAATTAAACAATCTTTTGATCATTTTGATCATCTTTGATTGCATGTGATTAATCATATTTTATTCCACAGTGGAATAAAATCGGTTGAAATGCTTCAACGGACATTCATTTTGATAATTGTTCATATCCTCTATAAATATATGAATGTGGGTTATGCTAAAAATTATGTGCAAACAACAACAACAACAACAACCAAAAGTTAAATATAAACGTGAATTACCTAGACAAACTAAAATATTTTTTTTTTAAACAATACTGATATAACTGCTTATATTCAGCAGAGACAACAGAATTAAAGTGCACGGAAAGTAGTGTAAATCTTGTCTTTAATCACGCAGTCAGAGCTGGGGGGCTAAAAGGTTTCGATTACAGATGCTTGTTTTCCTGCATGGACTGATGAAGGAGGGTGGCGTTCTTCATGTTGTTTGGCACGCCGTGGATTGTGGGTAAAGTCACGAAGCGGTGTAGAGCTGAACAGGTGGTGGAACAGCAGGAGGAATCATCACTGAATTCATTACACGCTAAATCTTTGCCTCAGATGCCTGCGACTTGAATACTTATTCTCCCCATAAGTCTCTGAATGATTTCCCTTTATGTTCATTGTGTCTTCTGACATGTGACCTATGATGGCTAGAAAAGCAATTACACATGACGTGAAGCAGCATACTGTACTGATTTATTCACTTCTCACTTACCAAATTATATTTTAATGCCCATCTCTATTAAAGTGAGTACAAAAGAGCTGTGAATTGCAGAGAACATGCTACACACTAACCTGATCTTCATCATCACTAAAATAAGTCATTTCTTTAATCAACTACACATAAAAGGTGCATACTAACTGACAGATATCAGGTGGTTTTTATGTAAAACTGTATTTAATACCATTAAAATGTAAGATTTTTTGTTAAAAGAATTTAATACTTATTTTCATCAAGGATGCATTTGATCGGAGTCAGAACATTCAGCTTTGCACCACAGATATAAATCACATTTTACAATATATTCAAGTTCACAACAGTCATCTTAAATAATCATAATATTTGACAATATTACTGTTTTAACAGTATTTCTGATCAAATAAATGCAGCCTTGGTGAGCAGAAGAGGCTCCTTTTAAAAACACGTACTGTACACCCCCTAAAAAAAGCTAAGCTACACGCATATGTATTTGCATAAAAATATTAATCTTCATTTAAATCAAAATTATTTGAGGAAAAATGTTGCACAGATGTCTTCCTGAATAAGCAATGTACTGTTCACTCGCTTTCTCCAGAGTATAATTAAAAACTGCTGGATGTGGTCTTGTTTTGTTCCCATAGTCTCTACTTCATTGTAATTTGTGCTGACACCTTTTACTCCGCTCAACGAAACCAAAAATACTGCTTACTTTAGAGTCAAAACTGAGCAATTAAGCTCTTTAATGCCGCAACTGTCAAATTAAAAACTTTAAACATCACAGGCTGCTATAAGCATTTTCCTGTGATACCTGGAGACTAATGCAGCGCAATTCAACAACGACTGATATCAGTGAGATATAATCTGAGCATAAAGGGTCCCTGTACCAGCATTTTCAACAATATTAACAAGATTCATACACTTTCTAAAGGAAATACAAAAGTCCCCACTAAGCCAGTGTTTCAGATGTTTTTAAAAGGAGCCTCTTCTGCTCACCGAGGCTAAATTTACTTGATTAAAAATACAGTAAAAACAGTAAAATTATTACAGTTTAAAATAACTACTCTCTATTTGAATATATTGTAAAATGTAATTTATTCCTGTGATCCAATGCTGAATTTGCAGCATCATTACTCCAGCCTTCAGTGTCACATGATCAGGCAAAAATTGTAATCAGTTATAAAAGCAATTTGATTGAAGAAGAAGAAATATTTGGAATATTATTAAATTCATGTTTGAAGCATGTGCTATTAATACAATGAATCGCCTACTAGCATCCAGCCCTAGAGCGACCTGCTGACCTCCAGGGACCGAATCAGTGTCAATGTGAAGGTCCCTGCAGCGCTCAGTATGCACCAGATAGTGGGCGGCTGGTCAGCAAAGATGAGGACTACAACACAAGTCACTTTCTAAAACCGGTGGGTGTAGATAAACTCACAGAGAGCGCTGGTGACCTGTAATGGTCTATCTTATTCAGCTTTGTGAATGCCTACAGTTTGTTTCCAGGCTAAATGAATAAACACTCTGCTTTATATAACGCACAGGACTATGAATGACCCCAGTTTTCTATGTTAGAGTTATTAGCCAATTAATTAGACCATTTTAAATTAAATGCACATCAATATTTGAGGAAATTACCTCCTAAAGATTAAGTCATAATTAGATAAGAAATACATGGACATCACAAAATATATATATAATATATATATATATAAAACCATCTGCTATTAATATATTTCCATTTGTCAGGTGATTTTATATATATTTATTCAAAATATACAAGTGGCTTTCGCTTCATATTTAGAGTATCATTTAATTTTTAAAGAAAAAATATATATATTTCCTAAATTGGTACTTTCACCTTTTCTGTAAATGTCATTCTGCTTTAAAGTCAACGTAATGATAATTTATGAGAATGAATCGTTACAATGGTGATTAGCGGCCTTAAAAAGAAAAAAGCCACTTTAGATCCTGATTGTCCATTCCTGTGCTTCTCTGAATGCAAAATGCATGACTTCTGCTGCATGAAATCCCTTGCGCCTGCTCTCATCTATGCAATCTTGCGTCATTCTTCAAGGCCTCCTCAAGAGCTCGGAAGGTCTTTCTAACCCCAATGTACGCAGTCTATTTTTCACTCACTGCACTAATTCTGCCTTTGCAGCTAGGATACTAACTAGCGACAACGAGCGCGCGCGTCCAGCCCAGCGTGGATAAAAGGGCTGAAAGTGCCGCGTTTATTTCCGTGAGGCCGATGAGAGTGAGTTAGAATAGCATTACTCCAGAGACGTTCACAGCGCTCGCTCGCTGCCTGTCAGACTACATCGGCCTGGAATAAATCTGCAGAAACAGCACAGAGACAGAAGGGTGCTAGTGTGTGCATATGTTTTAAGAGGTTCACTCCCTTTAAAAGATGTTCAGCTCTTGATTCCACCTGCAATGCTTTTAGTAATAGCACACGGGTTTAAACCGAAATTAAAAGGCATAATTCACAGAAAAATCAAAAGTCTTTCTCTATTTATTTATTTATTGTTTGTGGTTTTGTGAATGTTGCGTTCTGTTTTATCAACTGCTATGAAGATGTCTTTTAAATATTCTAATTTTACCATTTTTTATAATTCTGTCAAATTAAAAGTCAAAGAAACATTCCAATCAATCAAAAAGTTGATAAGAACGCTACATTTTAATGTTTTATCGATATTTAAAACACCCTTTATTATAAATTATGAATGTTTGTTATATATTACGAATTTACCTATAATCACTATGATGACATATTAGAGCCCGACCGATACAGGATTTTGAAGGCCGATACCGATACAAATATTTGTTGGTTTTAAAATCCGATATTCCGATATATCGGCCGATATTTATTTTATTTATTTTTTTTTTAAATTTCAGAAACGCGCAACAAAACATTTACAGATTTCCCTAACATTAGTTATTTGTAGTTATTTATGAGTTTTAACTAACATAATATGCATTTTCACAACAGAACAGAGGACCATTCAAAGTTCTGATAAATAAAATGGATAAAAATAGAAACTTTAGATATGAAACTTTAAAGTCCCTTGAACAAAAACACAATAACAACAACAGCCACATCAAAGTTACCAGTAAGAGTGTTTCGTCCAGTTTTATTGTTTTTGAAATATTCATTTATTGGCCATTATAAATGCCGATACCGATAGTTTGCCTAATATCGGCCGATAATATCGGCTTAATGACATATATCAAAGATTATTAATGTTATAGCAATGCTCCACAAACATTATCTTTTGTCCATACATACCTATAAAAACACCAGTCAAAGATATGGGAATATTCCTTGGTGATTGGGATATCGGATTTAATTGAATAGTAGATTATTTTGCAAATATTGCAGGCAATTATGCTAAATTTAACAATAGAAGCATAAATTGTCATTGCAATTTAAAATAAGATTTATTATGCAGCCCTACATGAAGGTAAATATTTTTTTATATATCCTTTTAGGCATATTCCACATTTTGCACCGGAGACTAAAAATGTTCTGTTGCTGCTGCATCAGAAAAGGGTTGCTGAAGACCACAGAAGCCCTGGAGAACTGAACTAACTCTGCTTCACACGCAAAAAAAGAAGGACTGGAGCAGGATCAGGTCTGAAACGATGGACAGGAGAAGACAATCAGCTGCATTAGTTTCTTCAGACAGACGGCTGGGATCTGCTGAGCTCTCGGTAAGTGACCGTGTGATTCGCTCTATCTCGAGCACTAGAACACATCACCTGCGCACCTGAGAGCTTACAGCGCCCTCCCCAGAGGTCCTCAAGAGGTCTTAAACCTTATCTCCAAGGCTCTGCTCATTTAGTTCTCTATGTTCAGCGGATTTCCTCTCACTGTCAAATATACACTCTTCTGTCAATATTTTAATGATCTGTTATTAACTCAGGCAAATGTCCACTATTTGTTCAAGAGCTGATTTCATTAAAAGCATCATTGCATCTCACACAGAAGAAAAAATAGCTCTGCTCCAAACCTGCAGCGAGCTAACATGCTGCATACAGACAGAATCCTAACTAACATGGAACCTCATGTAACTGATTGTGTAGTACTGTACAGTAGAATTAGTCTTACTGTAAGTAAGTTATACTATAGGAAGCATGATGTGTATGTCGGGAGCGTTCCTAATGCCTCAGAATGCTGTCCAAGTGCTACAGTAGGTTTTGAAACACAGCTATTGTTTAGGCTGGAGAAACAAGCCAGTAAATAAATAATGAAGATAAAAAAAGCGCCCAGGAGAGCGTCAAATTGATCTTTGTGAGACAAACCCCTATTCAAAACGCTTCAGATGAATACCACGACTGATCTTCGGCCCTCGGGATATACTGTATAAGAGTCTATATAACTACTCGAGACCCTCAATGTTTCCAGTTAACTGCAGTACCTCTCCTCACAAAGTCAATAGTTTCATCTCAGACTCAAGACGTCTGCCACTTGCTCTGAAGAGCGTGAGAAGCTCAGTCGGGTGAAACCGAATCAGCTTGATTTCAGTGGCGTGGCCTTTAAAGACGGGTCGATCTCACTGAATGAAGCGAATGAAAGACCGAGAGACTGAGCGCCTTTCCCAGAGGGCAGCTGTCCTCCTCCGAATGATTTTAAGCTTTATTGCCACAGCGAATGCACCACCATTTTCTCATTTTCTTCTTAAGGCCTCTCTTTAGCTTTGTGGCAGAAAACCTGAAATAACCTTCTGCGCCATTATCTGAGGATGGAAGCAGAATGATCCTCCATCCCATTCTCCACAGCTGATGGAGTTATGGAAGAAGAAACTGTTCACGTTTTCCTCTCAGGGCCGTTTTTTCCTACGGCTCAGAGGAGACAAAAATTGTGTGTCAGAGTCGCCTCATGCATTTAAAAGACCCCAAAAGACGTCTAACGCTCAACAAAACGAATCATACATTTCAGAAGAAATGTGCTTCTATAAATATTGCACAGCAAGGGTCTAGAGAGTCTAAGATTTTAAACCTTGTGAGCAAGTGTTGGTTCACAGGAATATAAGACTTCAGCTATCAAGTTCATAATGAGGCATGTCACCAAATAATGACAAAAAAGAAGCAAAACTGTTTTCCCTCATTCAATATGACTCTATAATAACAACTATAATTTAATATCATTATAATAATACTATTAATAATAATAATTACTATTATAAAAAATAATTACATATATCACTATTGCAATAATACTACTCTCAAATAAAAAATTACAACAAGATAACAATAAATATCATTGTATCATTTAAATGATAAAGAATTAAACAAATAACTACATTTTTGTAGGAATATAATAACAAGTATTATTTAATAATATTTTGACTATACAAATAAATAATTATTCCATTAATACTAAGCAACATACAAAATAAATCTAGTGTTTAATAATAATAATAATAATTTTTATAATTATCATTATTATTATTTTCCAGGATCAAGTAAGATTATACACAAAATAATATGTATTTGCCTTCAAATGCTAAACTTATTCACGATTCAAGTCGGAAAACATGGATATCTGTAAATATGGGAGATATCCCTGATGCCTGAATATATGCACAGTCGCAGTGTTTATTTGCTGATCATTTAACGCATTCCTCGCGATCACTAGAAAATATGCAAACATGCTTGTAAAATCAAACAGCACAGCATTAACTACAGCAGGCGAACAGAGCTGACGTTTGTAATGCACCACATTTTCAATGAAAGGAGATGTGTTTGCTGAACTAATAACACTGACCTGCTTACATCGCACTTCAGTTTAACCCTAACAATTTATCAAGCTCAAACTCTGAGAAACCTTACCAACCTTAAAAAGAGCACCATACACTGCCTTCGGTCCATGTTAAAACAGATTGCTCTGCTACACACACACAGCAGACAGGACAAGTTAAAGAGCATCCTGTTGACTTTCTAGTGTGTAAATTTGCCCTGTGTGTATTTTTCAGAGATAGCAGGGTAATTGTTTCAGCTTCAGGTCCAGAGAGTCTGAGCTCTGCAAACAAACATTCATCATATCGCAACACACTGACCCAGTACATCAATTCTGCCTACTGCAACACACACACAATGTGCGAATATATCCGTGGTTTTGTTTGTAGAAAAAACGAAGAGAAATTCACCTCATGAACTCTTTGTTTACAGCAGTGAATTAAATCCAAGACTTATAGACTTCAAGACTGTAATAAATGCATGACCACAAACACACACTTTAAACATTATACAGCACAAAGCAGCATGCAGCGTGCATGATATCACTGCAAAGACATAAAATGACCATTTATTAACACCAAATACTTTGCAGGGATGAGACTTAGGGTAATATCCTTCTTGCGGTTATTTTCTGTCTCATAGGGTTGAAGGAGATGATAATCGATAAGAAAACTGCTTCGTTGAAGTGTTCAAGAATTTCCCATAGTGCCAAAGAAACAAAATTGCAGGATTGCAGCGAAGGGTGTATCTGTTATTTTAACGCTCGCCTTAATGTGTGTGAGCAGGTTAAAGATCCCGAGATCTTGAGAAAAACCTGGAACAACACTGAGAGCCTTCTAACATCATCACATTTACTTCAGGAAGACAGTTATCACATCAAGCAATTTGGTGACAATAAATATACATACACTCATTTAACCCTTTAGAGTTGGTGAGACTTCTTAATGTTTTTAAAACACTTCTCTTCTGTTCATCAAGGCTGCATTTGTTTTTAGGCGTTTTTGCCTTTGTTCGATTGGATAGATCAATGTAAAAAAATATGATCAATGTTGAAAACAGAAATCTATTGTGACACTATAAATATTTATATCGTTATATGAGATAAAAAGTTGCAGTAAGTTTTATTTTTTATTTTATGACAGAAACAAGCTTCCATTCATTCATACTCATAATCTGAGAACAGGTTTGTAGCAATACTGTATAAATCTTTGACCACAGACCTACAGCACATGCTAACTGCAGCGCAGTCCATTATGAGCTGCATCTGTTGTGTGCATCATGACTACTGTGCATTACTGCTCCAAATCAGTCACTTACCAGCTTCAACAAAGATTTCTGAAGAGCTTTATTTGTGCAAGTCATACTGGATAAAAAGCATCTGCTGTAACTCACATAACTATGACTGATCTAAAGAGAGAGAGAGAGACGCACGCGCACACACACACATAATTGAGTAATTTTTCAGAGCAAATGCAGAAAGTGATTTCTCTGGAGTACGAGGGTTATGGCTTCGGCCTCCACTTCAACATAACGAGTCCAACCACACTCATCCTCACAGGCCAGATGTCCTTCCTATCACACACAGAACTGGGTCACATTGTCCATTAGCATACTTTGAAGTACAAAGTTTGTAAACAAGAGCTGTCAAAGGAAGCGAAAGAAAGGGAGAGCGATGAATAAACCCCAAAAAACAGATCCCCTCTGGTTTATTTAGACATGCATCTTCACTTGGAAGAAGATCTGATTCAAACACAGCAGACTATTGCACTGGAAGGGTTCGCAAATGAACAGCACTTCACGGCTCCGTTCCAAAAAAAAGGTGGCATATATAGTATCACTATTCTGGGCAATTTAGCTTGTTGCATTGCATTCTAAGATGATCTTATTGGTGAAAGGTTTCATGCAATGTCTCCTTAGAATAATTGTACCACCTACTGTTTGAAACAGACTTCATATCAAGTCCCAAAATGCCATCTAGGTAGGAAGCTCTCTTTGTTTAGAGGGGAGCCCGTGGACGTGTTGAGCAGACCTGCTGATGATTGTAAATTGCACTTGACTGACTCCATGTTCAGGGTCATGAAAGGCATCCATTTCCAACCTAAAAATTTGAACGTGTAAAGTCAACTGATACAAGACAGCTAAACGCAGAAATCTCAGACGGGTTGAACAGATGAATAGAGAGAAAAGATGGAGGCGGAAATCAATGAGCGAGGAGAAAGCGGCAGTGGCAGGAGCAGAAGCAATCTGAAAGAAAATAAAGGAGGAAATGAGTCGTCTTTCTGCTTCCCCTGCCACAGCTGTGTTTTTATACTGTAGTTTTAATGGAATATTGAACTATTTTACGATGTGTGTAGGTGAGAGATGCCAGAAAATGAGCAGAGAGATGCCGCAGAAAAGCACACTGTATGCTATTTCAAACAAATAGAGCAGGTGGAAGTCTTATAGACTTAGTCGTATAACTGCATCTAGTAAAAATTATCATTTTAATAATTTAAATATTTTTTTAAAATTGAGATTAAATTAAATTAGTGCTGGGCAATGATTAGTTGTGATTAATCTTATCCAAAATAAAATTAAAATTAAAAAATATATATATATTTGTTTATATACTGTCATATATGAATGTGTGTGTGTACTCTGTATATTCATTATGTATATCTAAAGACACACATACAGTATGTATTTTGAAAATATTTACATGTATATAGTTATATTCACATAATTTATATTCTATATAAATCTAGTTTATTTGTTTTTTTACATGCATGTGTGTATTTATATATACATAATAAATATGCACAGTACACACACAGATATTATGTACACAAAAAAAATTATTTTGGATGTGATTAATCATTGCATAGCACTAAATTAAATATTAGATAAAAATGTTGCTTTGGTAACTAACTAACGAACGAACTAACGATTGATCGAAAGAATGAATGATCGATAGATCGATAGATCGATAGATCGATAGATCGATAGATAGATAGATAAGTTGAAGTACTTCAATTCCCAAAACTGAAACTGAAATAAAATTAAAAAAAAATTAGTATAAAAAAAGAAAATTAAAATCACATTTAAATTTTAAATTGTAATCTTTCTTTTCATTTAAAAAAAAAAAACCTAATATAAAATAAGAATAATTTTAAAATTCCTAGTTTAATCAATGTACTAAAAACAAATACAACTGAAATTAATACAAATAAAGATATTTTTAATTGTTGCACACACAAAAATAGTAATTTAATCTAAAATGTAAAAAAAATGTAACAATTAGACTAAAAAAAATAAAATAAAATAAAACTTATTTAGTTGCTAAACATTTAATTTTAAGTAATAAAAT
>JAUCMU010000097.1:26649126-26662215 GCA_032275025.1 Enteromius treurensis
CCATCTCCACATCATTGCATTCAGTTTTTATTCACAATTTGTTTAGTGTCCCAACTTTTTTGGAATCCGGTTTGTACCTAAAATGTCCACTTTGGTATCTTAAAGGGTACATATAAGTACTTAAAAAAGTACATATTTGAACAAAAGTGTACCTTCTCAAAAAGGTACCGCCCCTGTGACAGATTTCTGATTATTATTCATGTTGAAAATGATGAATAGGAAGTACTAAAGAACAGCATATACATATATATGGAATGCATTATAAATCCATTTATTGTCACTTTTGATCAACCTAAGGCATCCTTGCACAATTAAAGCATTCATTTAATTAAAAAATATAAATAGAATTTGTTTGAAAAATAGGACTAGTTTTGATTTCATTTTAATGCATTTTGAATATGAATGCACTGCATCCAGCCAATGAATCCAAAACACTTTCATATGCCTTCCGCTGTCTGAATGAGTGATGACTTGTTCTCGGCTCTGTTTCATAATCCCAGCGCTGTGGTGTTGTGAGGCTGATGAGATTATATCTGTGCACTCCATGATGGGGCGTCGTGTCTTAACTTAACCGTCTGTATCAGTATATATAGAGTAAAATGCTGGTGCAGAAATGACTCTGAAACAACATAAATGATGACAGAAGGTTAATTTTGGTTAAACTGTTCCTTTCAGTCACTCACCAGCTCTTTTTAAATGGCTTTAACAATCTAGACCAGTCTGTACCAGAGTGGAAAATCATACCAGTCTGAGCTGGTCTTTTAAGCTGGGAAGTCAGATCCTTGATTAAGAAGCTTTGTGAGGACATAAATCAGAAATAATCTCCAGCGTAAGAAGCAAATCTATGTCAGATCTATGTAAAGCCTTTTATTCTTGATATTACTGGGCTGTAATATTTAAAGGCAGTCGTACACTCATTTCTGCAGCCCGGAGGACCATATGCGCTTCGACTGTTGACCTGTATCATGAACAGCTAACTAGAACTCACCGTGGACACTCGCAACACCTCTAACCTTCAGATTGATACAGAAACACATTCACTCCTCCTAATGAGATAGATAAATAAAGCATCTGTAGTTGCCAGTGAATCAGTGGTAATGCAGTCGTACAAAGTGACAGACAAAATACAAGCAGCATTTGATCAGATAGAGACACAATGAAGCCAGAGATGAATCACTATAATCACACAGAAACTGTGCATCCAGACTGCTTTCACTGCACAAGGGCACCACATTACTCGCTAGCAACCGCACAAAAACAATGGTTACTGCACACTGTCCAGAACATCCTAGAAACTAGCCAGAAAACCTAACTTCACATAACTTCAATTATGTCTGTGATGAATCATTGATCCAGATGAAACAATGCACCATCATGAGTGTTCAGATTCTAACATACAAACAAGAGCGTACTGCACTTACACCACTATTTTAAAGACGACAAATGAGTAAAAGTGTGTAAAAGTGGTTTAGTAGTAGCTGCCACGGCAGAACTATTCTAAGTGTTTCCTATAATATTTCTACATTACTTTCAGCTTTATTCAATTAACTAAAAAAGGATTTAGTTGTAGTTCATGATGACAACACTGGCTGGTGTGCTGTCACATATTGCGAGAGGCTCTATCAGTCTAATTCACAGTTTGGTTTCCTGGGAGACAACCCGAGAGCCATCTGTCTGAATCACTTCCTGCCCGGCATCCTTTGGGAATTCTGTCCTCTGCTGATCTGGATCACAGGGAAAAGGAAAGTCAAACTGTGCTAGTAGGACACAGCTGCTTGCCTTCCCACTGGGCATGGAGCCGCGAGGCCTTTCGTCCACTAATATCCACCCGATAGACCTACATACCTGAGGAGGGACCACAAAACTGACTGCAAATCAGCATAAACACCAGCCACACGATTCTGTGCTGCCCACAGAAACACAACACATTAGCAGCTGCCCGGAGAACATTTGCAACGGTTTAACACCTCTGTGGCAACCATCCAGAACATCTTAACAACCACCGAGCTCTGTAACTACCATCCGGAACACCTTAGCAACTGCACAGCAATTCCACAGCAACTAATCACAAAACCTTAGCAACCACAGAACTCTAACAACCAACCAACCAACCCGTCCAGAAATCCTTAGCAGCCACATAACTTTGAAACAACAACCGAACACCTTGGCAAACGCATAACTCTCTGTATAGCATACTGTAGCTCCACAGCAACCACCCAGAAAACATTCGTAACCACCGAACTCCCTAGCAACCACCCGACACCTTAGCAACCACATCATTCCCTAGCAACTACCCAGAACTTTCTAAAAAACTGAATAGAAACTCCCTAGCAACGGCCCAGAAACCAACAGCAACTTCATACGTCGTATTTTTGTGGAAACTGTGATATATTTTCAGGATTTTTTTTTGACGAACAGAAAGTTCAAAAGAATGGCATTTCTATGAAACAGCATTTTCTTTTTACATTAAAAATGCCTTTACAGTCACATTGGATCAATTTAATACATCCTTGATGAATAAACGTATACATTTTCCTGAGCCCCAACCTTTGCACAGCAGTGTTCTCATATAAAAGTGATTCTCTAGAAGATTACTAAGCGTTCAAAAGGATCAATCACAAAGGCTATAACTCTATATTGTTCTCTAACCTCATTAAAGGTGCAATATGTAGTATTTACAGCTTGCGGTTAAAATGGGAACTGCAGTTCAAAAGTAAAATCCTTGACAGCGTTGTTTCGACTCGACACTCACACAGGTTGCCAGATTGAGACAAGCAACAGAAACAAGTGCAACTGACACTGGAAGAAAACAAGCCTTACACTGTACATTTGAGTTGATTTAGATGAATAGCTTTTTAAAAGCTCTTTAGGTCTGGTAGAATCTGCAATGTCTCATGTAGTTTGTTTGCTGGCCTCTATGGCTGCAATATGCTGTGTTTTCTGCCAACTGGCAACCTGTAGTGTTAAAATACTATTACTGGCTAAATTCGGCAGCGGGTGGAGTCCCACAGACCGAAACAAAAACAGGCATTCCGACAAGTAACTCACATTTTGGAGAAACACGTATATGGACTTGGCATGTTTTCAAAATATGTGCAAACGTATGGTACTTCAATGCTCTAGTTACAACGAGCTCATTTAACCTATCAGATTACCGTCACCTCCATCTTCATCTATATTCTGTATTTTTCAGGCTGGTTTATGGTCTCCGGGGAGGAACACACAGCAATAGTAGGCAGTTTTACGCTGACGGAAAGAGCAGCAGGCATGAAATTTCCCTTGATATTCCACGACTGGATCTCAGCCGCTCTTTCTCTCACACACGTTTTGTGGCGTTTAATTGGTGCAGGTGGCGGCAGGCTCGTGGAATACAAATGAACGGCTGGTGAAAGTTTGGCCTGCCGTGCTGGAGAGTAACTAACTAACAGCAGAGACGCTACTAACTTTAATACATCCTTCAGCCGTGTGACGGGTGTTTTCTGTGCCGTTTTTTCCAACATATGGCAGTGTACTGTGACAAAACACTCGATCACTTTTTTTGTCACATTACATTGCATTTTACAGCCAAGCGAGCTGAATAATCAAATACGCTTCCTAACACATGACACTGCAAGTCTGTTTATAAAATAAAGCAATGTGGTGAATATTACTCTGACTTAAGGTGGTTTTCTAGTCTCACAATAACACACAAGTATGAAATCATATAATTATAATCGATTGATTCATTTGTGTGTCTGATTTCATATTTATAGCTCAACATTCTTCAAAAATATGTACCACTGTTCAAGTGGAGTTTGTTTTATGTTTTGGAAAAAAGTCTGTTATATTTATTTTATTTTTTTTATTTTTTTCTTGCACGGTTGCATTTATTTAATAAAAAATACAGTAAAATTAACATTTTGTGAACAGTAATGTTTTGAAATATTTTTTCAAATTGAAGTAACTTTTAGCTGCAGTCTTCAGTGTCACATAATTCTTCAAAAATTAATAATGAATATATTCTGATTTGGTGATTATTTTCATCAAATGTAATTTAGTGTATTTTTTTTTTCCGATTTTTTTTTCACTATTTTTTTCATTTGAAATACAAATCTTTACCATCCTTAGTAAATAAATATATTAATTTATTTATTCGATTTTTTTGTATTTTTCTTCAGATTATATATATACAGTATATATATGTATATATTTTTTTTTTTTTTTGCATGTTTCTTCTTGCATTTTGAATCTACTGGGCTAAAATGGCTGTTCTATTTGGTTCCTATTATTGGTAAAAAAAAATCCTTTAAGCCATTTCCGAGCAAATGCACAAACAAAGATTAAAGCAAAAAAATACTGAAATCTTCAACAGTGATCGCCTGCTTCTCTCTTCTCGCTTATCTGTGGAAAACAACACAACATCCATCAAATACAAATGATTTAAAACTCCCACAAAGCGTTATACAAGCGGGTGTGTGTGTGCATAATCGTGCATGCATGCGCGTGTCCCGCATGTCAGCTGAGAGTGTGTTTTGACAGATATCAGAGACTGTGAGAGCGAGACAGCGAGGTTATGTTATGTTATTCACCAGCCGCGGGCTCAGCTCACATGAAGTCATCTCCATTTGCTGCAAAAGGTCAGACAGCCCTTCTCTCCACCCTAAGGCATATGGACGCAAGATTCACTCTCTGCATCCGTTTCCGCCAGCTGTTGACCTCTCTTTCTGTCTCTCTACATGGTTGGATGATCATCACACAGTCAGTACTCTAGCAGGTTCCTCTCAGATAGTCATATCATCACAGCCTTCACAGATCCTGCTCGACTGCCTCTGCTTTCTACAGTATAATACTTTTTATTGTGAGGAGCTTAAACTGCAGACCATTATACACACTCTACACAACTGACTGTGAAAATGAATACTGAATGGAAAATTTGTAGCTTTTTTATTCACACGGTGTCTGTTAAAAAATTACTTTTTCAAACGTATACACTGCCGCTTTTGACATTTATACTAATAATCAGAAAGGATTGATGCAAACGTTGTTTGGAACGACATGAGAGTGAATAATTAATGACAGAATTTTCATTTTGAGGTGAACTAAAAAAAAAATTACAGTGAAAATTGACCGAAAATGTTTATGATTTCTCTGTCTCTTTTAAAAAGTGCATGCTTTTTGAACTTTAAAAATCAGAAATATGCCAGTCATAATGGTGCACACCAAACCATTTAAACAAAGTGCATTGAAAAGCAAATAGCCAGTGCATAAACGCGCTCAGCAGCGCTGTGCGCAAATAGCTTTCTGTGTGTGTGAACAGCATCCGCCTATGCCTATAGAAGTAATGACTGACACTTTACACACTATCATACACTGCACTGAACTTAAGATATTTGGAGACTTCCTGCTGCTTCTGCTGATTCAAGAAGGAGAAGAACACCTGACGTTTCTGTCCTGCGGCGGGAAGCGTTTGACCTTCAGCCGTTTCTTTCAGGAAAATAAAGGAGCCCAGCAAAACGTTAGAAGATGTCTACGGCCAGAAACCCAGCATGAGAACAGAAATAAAACACACAGACATACATATGAGATCAAACCGTACGTAAAGCGCTTCAAAGTAAAGTTCAACATTAAACATGACATCAGACATTAAATTGCCTGTAAATTGGAGCCCAGCCTTCAAATCGGATTGCGTCTATGAATGCAAAAATCCAGATATTTTCAAAGGGTTCACAAACTTATTCCACTGGATGCAAAACCATTCGGCTTTAACCTGCAAAGTTGCATCGAAATGTCTCAGAAATGTGTCTCTCTTCCTCCCGATCTGAGCGTCAGTGGGATCATGTGTTTGTTATCGAGCTCAGAAACGCCAAACCAAAGCCAGCTCTGTTGCTCTGTACACTAAGATTCTGATAAAAACGAGTGCCTCTTTCGTTCTTTCATGTGGGCTGATACTATGTTTCCAAACATAGCAATAATTCTAAGATCCATTCAGTGAAGGGCGCTTGGATTTCTCCGAATGTTGTCATTAACTTCAATCACGGAACAGGAGTAATACACTGTCTGACAGCACACACACACACACACACACGATAACATTCGAAATATGCCCTTTCCCATCATTATTACACTCGATCAATAAAAGCAGCAGCTAGAAAGAGTATACATAGCAACAAAGAGCATCTTGTTTACTGTACGCCCAAATTAATGCAAAGTCTAAATCGACATATACCAAATCTGAGCAATGGTGGGCGGAGTTACTGAACACAGACTGACTATTTAACCTCTGTGTTAACACACACCGCCTTAAAATAAACATGTAGGAGCGAGTATGAAGAGTGTCTCTGCTGCTCAAGGCATGTTTGTTCATTCTATTGTCTTCTCTCTACAACTATTCAGCAACAGAATAAATTATAAATGGTGCTGTGCTATTATAGCCAGAGATAATGAGCAAGTCATGTGATCTGAGCGTCTAATTAGAAGCAGGACTGGCGTATACAGGATGCTTGTTGCATTACAGATGGTTTCTGTTGAGTACCATCTGTGATGTAAATGCAGCACCTTTGAGTGTGTGTGTGTGTGTGTGTGTGTGTGTGTGTGTCTGAATACTTTATGAAAAAGCAGAAATATCTCGAGAGAGAGAGGGGAGGAAAGTTCAGTGCTGCTGTAAGAGCTGTCTTCAGCAGTCAGTCAAAGTGTCTCTCTCTCTCTCTCTCGCTCACACACACACACACACACGAACACACACACACTGTATGCATTCGGTCACAACGGGAACTTTTACTGTTAATTAACCGTGACGAGTTAAATCGCAGTTATTTGGTTAATCACTGCATCCCTAGCCTAAACTCATTCGATTTTGATGCATTTTTGAGGACATAAGAATGACTTAATGTATATTGAATGCAGACAAGATGCAGCAGACGCTGCGGTGATGTTTGAGGGCTGCTACACCTCTTATTGTATCTGGAAACCTGATTCGCTCCACCTGATCTGTGTGTGTGTGTGTGTGTGTGTGCGCGTGCTCTCCTGAGCTCCTGAGACAGACACACTCCTCCATTATTCAGAGGAAGACAGTGCAGATCTCTGAACGCACACACAGGATGGAGAAATGGCTTCAATATCTCAACCGTTTCTGCTAGAGAGCTATAGAGGGCAAACTGAATTTTGTCTGTAAAGAAATCCCAGTAATCTCTCAGATGTCTCAAAATGTGCCTAGATTGCAGAAATGCCAAAAAATTATTTACTTCATCAGTATATGATACTCAAGTAAATGTCACTTGATTTAGAGATGTTATTATTTGTACTAGATAACAAGACAAAAATACTGCGAAAGAAAAGAAATGAATAAAAACTCTTTGCTGCATTACAAAAATCATGTGACGGTTATTTGAATACGTTTTTCTTTGCAATAAGGTGCACTGATGATTCGTGCACAATAAGACCGGGAACATGCTTTAAGAATTTTTGATTACAGATAACAATATTTTATACTTTAATGTTTCAGGCACTTTAAAAAAAAAAATAAGACATTAAAGCAAACGTGAAGCCAAAAGAGACGCAGAAGAAAGGAAGAGCATGAGATATGCTCCAAACACACAGAGATGTCTATGACGGGCATCCTCTGCCATCCCTGTAGACAAATGTATAAACAGCAAAGCTTCAAACAGACGGCCTCCATCTTCAATAATGCCCTTTCATCTGCCCTCTATATCCAGACCAGAGCAATCCAGCACAGATACACACCAGCAATGATGAACAGATCATGATTTTGATTTGGAGAGATTCATTCAAAAATCAGACTGAAGCAATTGTCTGGATATAGTTGACGTTGGTTTAATTATAAGGGTCAGAAAAGGTGGGAAATGGTAGTCAAAGCTAATGACAAACATTAGAAATGGACTGTTTTAATGATAATAATAATAATACATAAACGTAATATAAGATGACATTATCAATGCTATTGAAATAAATAGCAACATGTTTTATAGATATTTACCTAATTTACTCATCTTCATGTTCACCCATATCTGTAAATAAGATATTTCGGTAAATGAATCAATAAATGATTCAATGAATTAATAAAAGGATGAACGAATGAATGCAATCTCTGAATGTGAATAAACATCTCATATCATCAAACCACACGCTGTCAGAAGAGATGCTGCTTTACAAATGAACTTTTGCCTTTGATGTGACTCAGATTATTCCACTTATATCCTGTTTTCGATTGGATTTTGCATAATCCGTCTGATACGTCCTTTGAGCTGAGATGAGTGTAGATACGAGCTGTCTAGATTTCCCAGAATACACTGAGCAGACCACACACTCCTGCTTGAAGAGAAATCGTTTACTCCAGTCCTTCTATGCCTTTGTGGTTATTTCTTGAGCTAAATCACCATACAACACAAAAAAACCCAAACGAAGATTCGGGCTGCCAAGTTGCTGAAATGACCTGTAAGTGTCTTATACACTATATTCCAAGTTTGAAGAAATGATGACTTTTCTCTAAAATCACTGTATGAGGAGTCATTCTGTGAATATGACTTATGATGAAAGCACTGTATGACTTCAGACGGCTTGGAATAAAATGCATGATTGATATGAACTAACTTTATGATGCTTTCTCTACGAAGCCCCGGGTACCATTACGAAGACAGGTCAAACTCTGCTAAAGATATTCTGTTCATATTTTGTGTTTCACGAAAGGAAGAAAGTAAGTCATACAGTCTGGAACTTGATATGATGACTTTAATTTAGAATTAAACAGCTAATTTGCTCATTAAGATGTTCTAAACTTCAAACTTGTGCCTCCATAGCCCATAATAAAATATTTTAAACTAAAGGTTGACCTGAGGTTGAATACATTGTCAGCAAATTTTCTATTTGCCATCAAATCTTTTAAACAAGATGAAGCAAACAGCCCTATTTATTTAGGATTTTTGAATTGAGTTATGTCTGTAAAATGCATTTCTGTATTTCTACAATCTGTACATCTTTTTGACGGACAGAAATTGCAAAAAAAAAAAAAAAAAAAAAAAAAGGCCTGAGTGCTTAATTTTTCTGGCATTCTGAGAGCAACGCTGCTGTGAAATACTAAAAATAAATAGACAGGAATAGGCCAGAAAAAAAGAGACAGAAGCCTGCCGAGAGTCAACATTCCCGTTTAGCATTAAACACACTCCAGTGTGCGGCTATAGAGGACAGACATATGCTGGAAAACACACACACACACGCAAACCAGCCCCCGAGGATCTGTGTGCCCTTCAGGGGAGCGGCGGATGATGGGAGAATTAGGATGGAAGGAGGAGACACTTTTGATAAAATGGAGGCTGAGAGAAAAGAGGAAAATGGGGTGAGAGAGAAAGGACACCCTACTAGGACGATCACATTTGTTCTCGCCGTGCATTCAGAAATTAAAAGTACACATTTTTGTACTTCATCTTACAACAAGACAAATAAATATGCACAATCATTTGTTGCAATCAATGCAATCCATAAATCAGTTTTATTTTCTGTAGGAATACAGCGGTGTGTATTTCAGAAGCTGTCAATATGTTGATATTTTGTTTGTCTAAAAAAAAAAAAAAAACACTTATGAATTTTAATGAGATCACGTGGTCCCTAGGGGGCGCAAACAGACTGTTTCAAGTCTGTCATTGGATTTGACAATGATGCAAAGAATTGTAGCCTGGATCTGAAACAGGCGGGCACATCTGATCTGTGATCAGCAGTCAGCATAGACTGTGATGCAATTGTGTTCAATTTAGTCATTTCAATATTTTGCTGTCAATCGCAGCCAGTCAGAAAAAGCAGAAAGTATTTTTATGAAGTGCTTGATGTTCATGACTTCAATAAGAGATTAGACTTTATTTTGTCACTTGTACGGCACTCTTTCCACAGCTACTCCATCGTACCTTTTTTATAAGTAAAGGATGCACTTTTCTACCTTAAGGATACATATCTGTAGCTAAAGTGTGCATATTTATAAGTAAAATTGGGTACTGGCCGTGTGACAGCTTTTGCAAGTCAGTGCAAAAACTCCCACTGATGCACACGAAAGGATACATTTTTTACCGGGAACAATACGAAACCACCTAGCAACCATCCAGCACACCCTAGCAACACCCTCACAACCAGGATACTCTCGCAATCACTTGCAAAACACCTGTCAAACACTTAAAACGCAGGACAGCACCACTCACACTGTCTGCGATGCCATGAGAGTCTCTTAATGTCTACACCCTCACAGACACTCAGCTGATCGGATGGATGGATTTTCTGTCCCAGCTAAAAATTAACCCAGCAAACATTGCACATCCTTAAAGATTTCTCAGGCAATGTTTTTTGTTTATCGGTTACTATTTTCACTGGATCATCAATTCATGAAAACACAATTCCTGCACGCATTAAGAAAGGTTTGGCATCTTAACATTGTTTACAACATCATGTCCAGATACAATGCTTTAATGAGCTCCGAAGAGCTAAGAAGCGTGAAACAGCAGCTCTGCTCATGTTAATGCTAAACTAAACATTTAGTGAAAACCATTTACTTTTATATCTCTTTACCTTGACACGTCTATTTACTAAATCACTTCAAATCAGCTGTGGATAACTAACTCCCCTCTATAAAGTGAGTGAATTCGTCTCTTTCTGATCGACCAGCAGCCAGTGACCCCAGAATAAAGAGGGTGCTGAGAGCTTCATGTAAGGGTGAGTGGAGCACAAAGACCCTCACGCACATCACAGAGGTGTTAATGGCTAAAACACACACACACACACACACACACACATCTATCTCTACAGCTTAACCATTCAAAAACCAAAGCATAGTAAGAAATACTAAGGTTTTAGTAGCACTTTACCATGGCTATGTTACACATTGTTAATTTAACAACAGGAATAAAAACAATAAAGCATCAATATAAGAAGCCGTGCAAGGTAAATATGCATTTAGAATCATACGCACTGTTAATTACTATTTATTGTGCGCAAACTAATGCGCGCACAAGTATAAATAGTGCTTTTTAATACTGTGACAAATCGTTCTCAAAGTAATGTGCATGGAACATTCTCATAACTTGTGCATAAAATGTGCTGTCATAACCCTTTCAATATTGTTCTGATACTTTTACGTTATCAGAATATTAAAAATGAACGTTCAGATGTATATTTGGGGCGAAAATAAAGTAAAACGTCATACTTTCGCAACATTTAAATAACGTTATGATTACGTTTCTATAACCTAAATGTGTTACCCTGCTACATATATGACCTGTGCACGTTCTTGTTATTTTTTTTTTAAAATCACCCCTTACATAAATTAAACATTTCTTATTACGCTGCTTCACTATGGCTCGGATCAAATTTCTAATAAGGATTATCGTTACTAAAACCCCTCACGGGACCCTTATATGACCAAAATCACGAGCAGTTGTGTGATTTAAATTAATAGATCTAACGAAATGCATATAGTTCAGAGACTGATCTATGAAGCTCACAGTTCTTTCCAAACATGTCTTATTATTATTATTATTGTTATTATGATCATCGAAGACAGCGATTTGTCAGACGGTCAAGAGGAGAGTGCACACGGAAAATATTTAAATCAATCGTCATTTGTGCGTAATTTTATTACACAGGCACATAAACACAGAGTAAAGAACAAAAGAGCGAGCGTGTTGAAAATAATCGCGTTTAATCACATTAAGAGCTTGTAGCGCCGCTGCTGTTGTGTTTGATGCTCTCACGTTCTCGGGTGATTTCAGCGCTTTTATCGCGTGGATGTGATGGGGAGCGGTGGATTATCTTACCGGCTGGTCGTGTGGATGTAGACGAAGCTGGCTGAAGCGCTTCTGCGGCGGTCTGCGGTGTTTTTCTCGGAGGTTCGGGAGCTGTCCTCCGCTCTCGGTGCTGAACGCTCAGTGCTGGACAGCGCAGCGGCAGCAGCGCGAGAGCAGAGCCGCGTCAGATGCAGCGCCCTCCGGCGGTCAGGAGGAGCAACCGCGGCGTGCCGCAATACTGACTCACATCAAAACAATTCATCACATTAAAAAACAAAACAAAACAAAAAACAAACAGCCAAATTAAGAACTGATAATTTCTATAATCCATGAAACCGAAATTTTAACATATGTATAACCTGATGGAAAGACAAGTATAAAAGCGTAAATTCACTAGCGACACCTGGTGATGGATGCACTTTCCCCACAGAAATATTTCTGCATGTTATATAAACATTTTGAAAATAAATTAAATCTGTATAATGGTTCTTTTTTTTTTTTACCAGCGTTGCTACTTAATGTTAATTGTCTTTGTTAATATTTGATTACCATTGATAATTGTTTAGGTTTCTTTGATAAATAGAAAGTTTAAAACTGTGTTATTTTTTCACTTCATGTTTTTTAAATATTATTTAACCTAGATTTTTGAAGGGTATTAACACCATGATAAAATGTTTTTAAAACATACACAAAAGTGGGGTGGGGATGGATAGTAATTATAATAATTCATAAAACAGAAACGTAAAGATATGAAAGCGTGAATTCACGATGCAGTTTTAACCCCAGGAACATTCAAATAAATATTTAAATTAATAATAATGAGTTAATTATAATATATGAAATTGTTCTTTTTAACAAAGTTGAAAAAAAATGCTGCTTTATATTAAAAAAAAAAAATTCCCAGTTTCTTTGATAAAATTAATATTAGAAAATTAGAAAAAGTGATTCTAAAGACTTACCTGAAAATACAGAAAATAATGTTTTAAAATAAATCTATATAGAAACATTTACATTTCAATATTTTTGCAATGTTCTAAACATGAGTGTATGCATTTAGTATTTGTTGGGTATTTTTTTGGTAAGTTTTGTGTCATGCTTGCAGAAATGCAGTTTATCTGATCGTTTAAAATAAATAAATAAATAAATTAAATAAATAAATTGCATATTTACAACTGATTCTGTAGAAAGCATCCTAATTTACATTTTTTGGGTTTTAAAAACGCACAGATAATTAACTAGATACAGTAATAGTTTATCTGGTACAAAAAACAACAAAAAAAAAACAAAAAAAAACAAACATGAGATCTGTGCCTCAAATGCGTTCCAGAAAGTT
>JAUCMU010000097.1:26701854-26730303 GCA_032275025.1 Enteromius treurensis
CGCTTAATACACAGAAAATGGCAATTTTAATTAAAAGGTAAGTTTAATGTCTAAAGTAGGCTAAGTACCGAAATATCACGGTTCATGTGGGTGTACCGAACCGAACAGGGCGAGCCGAGCGGTTCGATAAAGCACCGAAAACCGTTGCATCCCTAGTCTAATCATCTTATAATTTGAATCATAATGATTAAGAGCAAAATCAATCAAGTAAACAAATGTAATACACTTTTTACACAGTAGATATATGTACTAAAATATTTGTATTAAAAATCTGTACCTTAAATTTGGAGACGACAGTGACCACTTTACTGTGTCCTCTAGACCCCTTGCTCTCACAGTCACTGTTACCGAGGAGACTGTGCAGCAATGAATCCTGGGACTTCTGCAGGAGACTGATGATCTCAGGGGGAACCGGGTCCTACAGAAAAAATGGACGGTCAGGCACTTTATAAACTTTATTAATTCCAAAAAAAGAAATTTAAACACAGACAAGCCACACAGATCATGTATGCAAAGACTGATATAATTCGCACCTTGTTCTTCTCCATCATGCCCTCGATCTGGTAACTGACATTTCCTGCATAGTGGGCCACAGTAAAATGGGGCTCTTTGCTGAGTTTGTCCCAACTGATGCTGGCGTTATCTGAAAGCTCCTTTTGCAGACGCACGCGAAACTGCTTCGCATCTGATGCTCTGTTCAGACGACACTCCTGGATGACAGACAGACAGTGACCAAAGAATCAAAAATACAGAATGAAGAGAAGGAAATAAACACAGTTGTTACATTTGTGATGCAAGCACACATCACATCTTTTTCTGATTTCCCTCTCTGAGATGAGAAGTGCAAGCTGACCTCATTGAGCAGGGAGAAAATGCTGGAGGGACTGCCTTCAATCAGGTCCAGGCAGCCCTGGTTGTCTTGGTACCGTATGAAGGACCACTGCAGGCCCTCGGTCACATACTCCTCCTGCTGAGCCTTCAGGTAGTGAGCTACAAAGTGCTGCTGCAGCTTCTCGTTAGCGTAATTAATGCACAACTGCTCCAGATTGTTCAGGAGGAAGCATTCAAAACCGTACACATCCAGCAGACCTGAAGAAGACAGCACCCAGAAATAATTTAAATCCATTTCAAAAAAATGATAAATGTTTCACACATTAAATTCTGACTGGTAAGTAGTATATTTAGCGATAGTTAGTGAATAGTTAGAATTTGTACCAATGAAGTTGCACCACATGGAAGTGTCTGCACACATACTGTTGTTTATGAAAGTGACTAACCAGTCAAACAGCCTGTGAATGAAAACAAAATCAAGACATGAAATGTGCTCATTAAAACTATTAAAACTCATTAAAACTATTAAAACTCTACAACACTTGCTTGAAGTATACTGGATTTTACAACATGCAAAACTCTACATTTTATTATATATGAAATGCACCGTGGAGAGTGTGTTTGTGTGGTTAAGATTTGTTGTTTTACTGTTGCTGTAAGCATCTTTATAAAAATGTCAAATGTATTTCACACAACTCACTGTGCATAAATGACTTTAGCCAGACAGTCTCTGCGGACACCGCACTCTGACTGAGAGCAAGGTTTGAGGATGCTCTGTTTGCCAGCGAGTAAAGCTCTCACGGTCAGACACGACTGCAGCTCGTCTAACGGCACCTGCAGCAGGTCAGCGGTCTTCTGCAGGAAACCTAGTGGGAGAACAGAGACCAAAAAGCTACTAATGTCAGCACGTCCTCGGGGGGGAGGGATCTTTGCTAATGGCTTTGATCTCGGTATACAATATATATACACACACACGCACATACAATATATATATATATATATATATATATATATATAATAATCAGAAATCTTTCTTGAGCAGCAAATTAACATATTAGACTAATTTCTGAACGATCATGTGACACTGAAGACTGGAGTAATGATGCTGAGAATTCAGTTTTGATCACTGAAATAAATAACATTTTACAATATATTCACATTTCACAGTTAAATTGTAAAAATATTACAGTTTTACGGATCAGATAAATGCAGTCTTAGTGAGCAGAGGATGCTTTAAATCATCATTAAAAATTGTTAACAAACCCAAACTTTTGACCAGTAGCGTTTATAGCAAAGTCTTACAGTGAAGAGTGAGGAGGAATGTAACAAGGACACGTCACAGCCCAAACATGAACTTGTATAAAAAGTACTTTTCCTTATCATGTCTGGAATATGCCTCTTGCCTAATCCACTGTTATAACCTAGTTTTTAAAATAAACAATACAACAGAAACACATCACACCTTTTGATTGTCCATCAAGATCACACGGCTGAGCCTCTTCTGATGCAGGACTAAAGTCCACGTTCCCCAGCTGCAGAAGACCTGCAAGGATCTTTTCAAAAAGACAACAATCATGTCATTTTACATTAAAATATTTTTTTTTTCAAAATAATTGATCCATTAACAAAGCAGTTTACACTTCATTTTCTTGTGTTATATTGGTGCATGAATCCACATAACTTCCATCAAAAGCTACATGATGATTCACATTCATAAATCGAACGTTGAATTTTTTTTCAGTGAGTTATTTAGTGTCTCCACCCACTACATAAATACGGCCTTTATCACATAATTACAGTCATTTAACAAGTTCAATTAAATAGTCCAAACAGCAGGGTGTTATCAGTGTATAAAAACCTAATCAAATACCAACCAACATCCAATCATTGAGGTATAATTGATATAATTTTACCATTATCACTTACCCTAAAAATTTGTGACCGTTTCCCCTCATCAATGCCAAGGTTGATCATGGCTTCCACTGTCTCTTGCAAACAGTCTTCTGCTCATACACAAACAAATAGAATGCAAGATGTCAAATAGTATCAAATTCCTCATAAAGCTGACTTTCATGCTTCAAAATACAAACTCCTGAAGAAGAATCCTTGCCTTCTAAGGTTTTCTCAGCATGTGGCAACCAAGCAAAGTCTTGCTCTAAAGGCAGCATCCATTCCAGTCTCTGTTTCTCTGTGGCTCCTTTCACCATCTTCAAGCAAAAAAAAACAAATAGTTCCAGATAATTGAGTGGAAAAGCGGCTATATACTAGCAGTATATACTTTGGTAGTATTTTTTTACTCCTGGTTAATTCTGTAACTGCAGTCTTAATTTACCTGGTAGAATATGTGAAAATTTCTCTCATTTGGTGCTTGGAAAGCCACTCTGGTTTTCTCCAAAAGATACGTCTGCACTGATGCTCCAACCAGCAGCTGAGAGCTGCATTATAAAATCACAGACCTTTACACCAAATCACAAGATTCTTCAGGTCCATGTGTGAAACAAAGAGAAAGCATAACTGACCTGTTAAGCTGAAGCTGAATGTATTTTCCAAAGCGACTACTGTTGCTATTGCGTAAAGTGCAGGCATTCCCTGGGGAAGAAGGAAAAGGAAAATAAAGGCTTGTAACGAAGGAGAGGAGACTGAAACATCAACTGCTCCCTGTATATCTCACCAAATGCCTCCATGACTGGGTTGGAGTCCAGTACTCGTCTTTCTATCTTCTCTACGGTGTCCTGGCACTTCTGAGAAGAGGTGGCTACAGTGGCATAATACTTCATCAGACAGCGTGACGTCCATGTCTGAAGAGATATTTAACATAAGAGTTGTGAAATCACGTTGAGATGTGACCGTTTTCAGATCGCTCCTAAACTTAGTTCTGTACATATTT
The DNA here is from genome assembly GCA_032275025.1 of Enteromius treurensis. NCBI lineage: Eukaryota > Metazoa > Chordata > Actinopteri > Cypriniformes > Cyprinidae > Enteromius > Enteromius treurensis. The sequence continues at coordinate 26,705,573 of JAUCMU010000097.1, forward strand.
GAAATATTAAGTTTGACAGTTCACTTAAAGACTGTAAATAATGAGAAATTAAATTAAAAATTAAAACATATTGCAAAAAAAGACTTTCTAAACTTCCAGAGTTAGAAACATGCAGTGGGTTTAATTTTAACAGGTGCGTTTTGGTGACTGTAATCTGCTCTGAACCGTTAGAGCAGCACATTTCAGCTAGAAATGTTTTATGAATCAGTCAATCAATGTGATTTACAAAGTGACTGGCATTTAAGAGTAGAGCAACACAGATAAAAGAACTGAGATGTTTACATTGAGCCAGGCCTGTTTTGGACCCCTTTAATATAATGCAGTAGCTGTAAAGCACAAGCACCGGAAAACCTGAATTACTTAATTAGACCAAACAAACATCACTTACCTTTCCAGCTCCACTTTCTCCAGAGACGACCAGCGATTGGTCCATGGGCTCCACCTGGCCCTGCACATTCCTATAAGCTTCTTCTGCTACGATGAAGATGTGTGGCTTAAACTCCTGCGTACAAAAGGATGCTTTAACATTGCTTTCTGTAAATCAGCTTGAGAGAGTAAATGCTTAAGTGCATATAACATAACCTGCCTTTACCAGTTTCAGAAAATGTCCTTAAATGTTAAGTCAATATCTAGGGTGGCCGCAGTTTATTTTTATCTAACTTCCTGATATGCAGGGTTTTTTTTCATTAACATTCTTTAATGTCAAAATAAACATGCAGAGAAAAGCATTGTCAAGGTTACTGGCCATCGGCACAAAGTGAGAAGTTCAAACCTCATTAATAATCAATTAACAGCTTACATTTCACCTAATTATTGTGCAAGTTAATTATAAGATGACAAGAACATGCAAAAAAAACAAAACATACATTGTTTGCTGCTGTATTAAATATAAAGTTAATGACTGACTCATTAACTTTACATTTAATACCACTGAACCTGCATCTCATTGAACGGACCAGGTGTGCAAACATTGTTTTGACACTGTCCTCTGCTAGGATAAAAGACAAATGGGTTGACTAAACATTGCCCTGTCATCTGTTAAGCATTAAAAGCATTTGAAAGGGAGGGACAGATCTCTTGTTTCAAAAGACAACATTTAAAAAACAAACAATTAGAGGTGGGTTTACACACCAAACCAGTCGACATTTTTCTACCAAAGCATGGATTAATTATGGAATAACTTCCATATTTCAACACTGGAGATGAACTGAAAGACTTGAGCGTGTTTACCTGAGGTTGAGGAGCGGAGTGGTATTCCCTCATCACATCCAGAGAGTACAGGTGCGGAATGGGCTGGAAGGGGTTGAGGGCGACCAGCGTGCAGCCAGCATGTGTGTAGAAAACCTTTGCGCTGTACCTGGCCTGCAGACATTTCAGCACTGCCAAACACAAAACACCACAGCTGTAGTTCAACACCGACTCACAAGAAGACATTTAGCACTGCTAACAAACTCACAATTATAACTTTTTCCTTGCAATTCTGAGTTTCTGAGTTTGTTCATGCAATTCTTAAAGATGTAAACAAGTGACTCTGAGTCTAAAAGTCTGAATTGCAAGATGTTTAACTAGCCATTGTGAAAAGAAAGTCAAAATTTTAAGATAAAAAGATGCTTAATTTTGTAATGCGGACAAGTATACTATCATTTCAATTGACAAAGAAAACATCTTGACATTCTTCACTTACAAGAAACATCATAAGGCCAATGATGCAAAATGACCAATATAGTTACAGACATAAATCCCAAGCGCATTGTACCGCACAATGTACCTGTAGAAGGCGTAACCGGGTTGACTTTAGTAAGGTCATCGTACGTGTGAAGTTCAGCTTCATTGATGAGGAAGTCTCTGATGTCCCCTTCCAGTGAATCATTAAGAGATTTCTTAAGGTCCTGGGTTCTGTCTGTCAGTCCATGTACCTGCATGATGCAATTAATTAAGACTATGTGTTTTCAAAAAAGACATGTTCTATTTATTGTACAGAGGCACCAATCCTGTTTAGACATGTTTCATAAGTACAAACCATGATGCCAATTCAAACACATCTTGGCATTTTAATAGCACACTTGATCTTCAGAAAATATCAACCCTTTTTTATTTTCTTTAAGAGTCCTCTATTCATAGTATTCCTCTCTGAATCTGGAGAGAAATATGCACACTTTCACAGATCTGAAAAAACAACGGGGGTGGGGGGTGGGATGCTCTTTTCCACTGGAAGATGCATAATTATGGGTTATGGACTCATATTTTGGCCAGAGGTGATAGTTTGAAGTTAAAAACATCTTAATAATGGATTTGCTTCTTACAAAGATGTAGGCCTTGCTTTTTACTTTATAAGATGTTAACTGATGGACTGGAATGTAACGTTTTTAATCAGCTGTTTGAACTCTCATTCTGACGGCACGCATTCACTGCAGAGGATTTAGTGCTGAGCAATTGATGTTATATCCATTCTCCAAATCTGTTGCCATGAAGAAACAAACTCATCTACATATTAATTAACCTAATGGTGAGCACATTTCAGGAAATTTTCATTTTTTTGGGTGACCTATTTCTTTAAAAAATTATAATAATTTCAGACCCATGTATGCAACTGTATATTACATAATGCACAATACCATAATTAAGTTTACTTTAGTTCAGATGTGTTAATAGGTGACATCAAAGGCAAGAGTTGTCTACATTTATTAAGCCAGCACATTTGCTTGTCATATTTCCAACACCTTTTTTGACAACTTGAGATTTAACTAATTGCTTGTACTATTCCTCATATGAAAGACAAAGCAAATGCTGAACAACAGAGTAAGGACATTTCCCCAAATATAACACGCCTGGCTTTCATCACCAAAAATTGACAGGAATAAGCAGAGATGTGTAATTACACATCCTTCCTCTGACGCTAATGTGAATCCATATGTTCTGAGAACAGCATGTGTTGAGTAGGCTCAGGACATGCGGAAGACAAGCTAATAATACACACTGTCTGCTGGACTGCCCGCTCTTAATCCAATAACAAACACAGTTAAATAACAACAAGCCTGGGAATCTGAAAAACTTATTTAAAACAAATAACGGTAAGAGCCTTTGATTAGTACAGAGATCACACAGATCAGTTCTACACGAACCATCTGTAACAAGACAATTACAGATTCCTGTAGAACTGATCCTATTTCATCTGTCGGGAACTTTCCGTTCCAACACCTGAGTCAATCCATGAATCATAATGGCCCAGAAAAAAACACATGACGGCTTTATCAGCACCAAGGGCTGCGGGCATGAGAAACACTGCATGGCACAAACAACCAACTGCATTATTCACACTTAACAGTAAACCAAATGTAATAACTGAGGATGAACTTTGATGCTGCAACTAAATAAACATATCAAAACACACAAACAAAGACAATATAAAGTACAGTGCTAAAACACGTCTGCGTTTACTCCAAAACAAGTTGCAGGTTCTCTTTGGAATAACGTCATATAACTTTGTTATGACAAAAAAGGCGCGCCTGAAATGTGTTCAGGTGGTTGTTTTGCGCATGCTCAGATTAAGATGACCTGCAGAATAATCTGAGTGTGCTCTTCAGATTAACTACACCTCTGCTAAATCCCACAATGACAACACGAGCCACGTCAATGAACATGCAAATGAGGGATCACCGGAAAAACAAGCCAGTGCAAATGAGTGATTAGAAATAAATCATTTTACTAAGAGCTATTGTTCAATTAGATAGAAAACTAGGGTGGCATTAATCAAGCATGTTACTTCCCTTCAAAATAAATGATTACAGGAATAAATGAGGAGCAATACGAGAATATACTTCTAAACGTGCAGTTACTGTGATATGCATTTCACGTCCCAAAAAATACGTTATATGTGACATTACGAATACTTTGCGTAAATTACTAGTCTGACGTTTTGTGACATGTAAAGTGAACTGTTAGGACTAAAATGGTCTTCTTATAAAAATAACATAAACGGAAAATAAACCACCCTGATACGGTATTTTGAAATGGGTAACTAACGTTAACTTAGCTTTCAGATAACGTTAAATGTTCATTTTCCTGTTGTCAGTTAATTTGTTTTTCTAGACAGCACGATTTAATTCCAAAACGTTGATATTCATGAAGAGTGAGATAAAAAGTGAGGTAAGAAGTGTTAAACGAGCACTAAATAATAAAATGAGTGTACCTTTTCCTGCTGGCGGTTTGGTCTTCCAGTTTTTTCCAAACTCCTGAACGTCCCTTCAAAACTGTTAACGGTCGAAACGTCTTTATTTCTTAATAAAAGCTTCTGTTTTACATTCGCCATGAGTGTAAACTTTAAGAAGACCCGTTTCGCGGTATTTACTGTGTTATATCGCTGCCATCTGATTGATATTTTACGAGTTATGTTTTGTTTTCTCAGCTATGAAAATTCCTCAGTGAAGGACAAAACTCCCACCACACACTGGCGGGCGTCTACACGCGCAGCGACGTCACGCATTTGAGACGCTAGTACAAGGCCCCTCCCCATACAGTGACGCTTGACTGCAAGCCACGCCCAATGCGGAAAAGAAACATCGCAACTCCAAAGAATGTGCGGCTGCAGTTTTTTATAAACTGAGGATTATTACAGATAAGAATGAACGATTAGTAAGACGAATGTTTATTTCTACTACTTCTTTTAAATAAGTAAAAGTACAGTAAGTACATCTATATGGGAGTCCATGTTTAGTGTGCTAAACCGGTTTATCCTGACAGGCCACTGCTTTAATGTTCTCTGCAGTTTAGTGTAACCTAACCTGATTTATCTAATGTCCACACATCACACTGGACGAGGTAGGTCACATTTCATGTTATCCATAGTATACTATAAAGAGCTTTAATGTGTGTGTGTGTGTGTTTTGGTGAACTGCTTTAATATTCAATTAAATTATTTGAGCACGAACCTTTGAGATCAAAACTTCCACTGCATCCAAATGATAAATTGTAGGTAATTGATTTAATTAAGCCATTCTGAGGTTTGTGGGTATCTATCTAGCTATTTTAAAAAAATAAGAAACTAATTGGAAAATAATAACAAATACATTTTAAACAAGTGTTTCATGTAGTCTTTTTTAATTTATTATGTTCCAACTAATATGTGATCATATAGACAGCATTCATAATAATTATAAAAGAGTTGAAGATGCTGGCTTATTAATATTACAAAGTCTTTTTATTAATTTGTGATTAAAATGAAGCCAACAGTATGAATGCAATTGTAAAAGAATTAGAAACAATAGATGTATGTTGTTAATTAAAAACATTTTGGCTAATATGAACATAAAAACTGCATGCATACTGTAAAAAAAGTTATGTAAATATATTCTAAAAATGCATTTTAAACCAGAATTGCATGTAGTTAGTGCTTTTAGTGAGGCCTAAAAATATTTGAACTAATATGAAGTGTCTATCTATCTTAAAATATAAAAACGTAAATTCAGTGAAGTGTGCACAAGCTTTTGACTGATATTCACACACTATGTGTGTATTCTGTACCAACTAGCAATCATTGTTTGTACTTTACTTATTTTCATGCTTGTCTCTATTTACAGACAATGGCATCGGCAGAAGTAAAAGTTGCGTTTGTCAGCAATCACAATGGCACGACCCTGACGGAGGTTTCGCTGGGATCCCTCTTAGCCCCTCTGTGTTTTCTCAGTCGAGGACTCTTCCTGATAGTCTTCCACCTCAGAAAAGGAGTTCTTCCATTCACCTGGGGAACCCATCTCCTGCTGGACTTCACAGCACTTATAATGCCTTTGGTTCTGTCATGCACCGCACTGAGCGACATCCTTCACTTTGTCATCATGGGCATCGCTGTAGTTGACTTAGTTGTCCTATACCTCGTTTACAAGAACGGGAAGCATCGGTCTCAAGGTTCCCTTTACAGTATGATTGACAGGTTTGTGCAAAGCAGAGTAGAATCCAACATGGTCCCGTTTGTGACCGTGTTTCGAGTTCTGGTCAACGTGAAGACCGCCATAAGCATTTTGGCTGTTGATTTTAGTGTTTTCCCGAGACGTTATGCAAAAACGGAGACGTATGGAACAGGGGTGATGGATTTCGGCGTCGGAGCGTATGTAATGGCCAATGCACTGGTGTGTCCTGAAGCAAGAGGAAAGAACATTCAAGGGTCGAAGATCAGTCATGTGTTTAAACAGTTGATTTCTGTCTGGCCGTTGGTCTTGTTAGGGTTTGTGAGACTTGCAAGCCTCAAATCATCAGGCTACCATGAACATGTGACAGAGTATGGAGTTCACTGGAACTTCTTCTTCACGTTAGCCATCGTCAGAGTGGTGGCATCTGCGCTTCTGGCTCTTTTTCCTGTGAGCACCTCAGGGCTTATTGCTCTTCTCATTGTTGGAACCTATCAGGTTGTTTTGGAGACAACGGGTCTGAAGTCGTTTCTCATTTACAATAAAGACCGCACAGGCTTTCTGCCGGCAAACAGAGAGGGCATCTTCTCAGTTGTGGGTTACATCGCCATCTACATGGCTGGGGTTCAGGTCGGCCGTTACCTCATGCAGAGCAGAGATTTGGTAAAAGACTGGATCAGAGTGATCCGTAACCTTCTGTTAACCAGTTTTGGGTTGTTCTTCAGTCTTTACGTATGCCAGATACTCACTGAGCCAGTGTCACGCAGAATGGCCAACCTTTCCTTCTGTATTTGGACTGTAGCGCAGGCTTTATTCTTTCTCTCATGCATAAGCATTGCTGATTTACTGTTACTTTTTTCTAAAGCCATGTCTAATTTTTCATTTGTGTCTGTATCGTGGTGTCCATATCAAAACAAGAAGTCAATACCAGATGAGAAAATTAGAAAAAATATGGATGCTCTATGCCTCGTACAGTCTGTTAACCGGAATCAGTTGTTATATTTCCTACTTGCAAATATGTTGACCGGTTTGACCAATGTATTAATCAACACTCTGAACAGCAATGATGTTTTAGCTGTAAGTGTTTTGCTCTTGTATATGTTTATGAACAGCTTGGTCATATTCATATTGCACATCAATAATATAACCATTAAGTTCTGGTAACCACCCTTTCATTTGGTTTCAGATTTCACACTTTTTTTTCTTAAGAAACTGCTGTGAAATGCACTGTGTATTGTTTGCAAAGTTCAAATAAAATTGTATGTTTAATTTGTAAATATTGCAAATGAGATTTGTTTCACGTTAATAGTTAACAGAAGATTTATATGCGGCAGTCAGCCACCATTTCATTTATCCTTTTCCATGAGTTTAATCATTTTTGTGCCTTTATACTTCATGATGTAGATGGCCTGTGTGGTGAACTGATTAAAAAACATTCCATGTAGTAATTTATTTAATTGATTGTATAAATTACATGCATTGTAAGTATATAAGAATTAGAAAAAAATGCTAATGTTCGCTAACTTTTAATTAATATTAAGTCTAATATTTATTAATTGAAATAGAAATTAATATTAAAACTATATGCAAAATAATTTTCATATAAAAATGATATAAAACTATCATTAATCAATCTTTTATTTAAATCATAAAACTATGAAAATAGTTGTGAAAGAATTACGCGAACATAAATGTGTGTCATTTATTGAATTATATTTTTACTAAATGCGATTATAAGAACAGCATGCATGCTAATTATAAAGAATTAAAGAGTTCCGACTTTTATTATTATTCCAAGTCTTTAATATTAAGTCATAAAACTATATGGAAAATAAGTATAAAAGAATGCACTTAAACAAATATTTTATTTTAATTTACTAATTTTCTAACTGACTTGATAAATACTGCTTACATATACCAATTCTAAAAGAATTATAAAAATGCAGATTTTTGCTAATATGTCGGTTAACCAGACATTTATTTAATATTTAGTCATAAACCTATGTCAACGATTTAGAAAAATGCATTTGAACTATTTAATCAATTGATATCCAAGTAATATCTTAATTGATATATCAGCAAATATACGATTATAAAAATAGATGAACAATTAGATGATTAGCATATTATATGATCTTAAATTTTGTTTCTTCTGCTTTATCTGCCGATCGTGCAAAATAAGCTCCACCCATGTGTCAATCAAACTGCACATGACAAGCCCTCGGAGCCCGGAACTACTTTATGACGTAATAGGGGGCCAAGGGTCATAGAACAGTCGCCTGCCACATACGCCTCTCTGTCGCACTTGTTTGTTTTTGTCCAAAAAAAAAGAAACAACCTTCGAAAACAGGTGAGTATGACAGCTGCAGCTTGATATTTGTGCATTTAGTCGCTCCTTCAAGTGCAATAATGGCAGAAAAGTAACGCCACGGGAAAGACAAACCCGGAATGGGTCGAGTTAATGCTGAGGATGTCAGTCTGTAAGTCAATGTAGATCTTTGACAGGACACTTTTCAGTTTAAAAAGCGTGTATTGTTTTAAAAGTACATTTGAACCCTGTTTAGCATGCAATAAAACATGCGTTGCTAGGTTTCAAGTTGCCGTGCAGCTCCCTCTGGGAAGCTACTGACAGAGCTAACGTTAGCATGCTAATCAGCTTGATAAAAAGTTTGAAAGGTTTACCGTGTGCTAACTTGACTTCGACAATCAAAATTACCTCTTTTTCTGCAACGTTATCTCAGACTCTACCCCTCTAGCATTAGATGTGTCAAAATGACTCGATTAAGTTGCTCCACAGGTGGAATTGAGCATTTCGCTGGCTAACAGGCTAATTAGCAAATGTGTCATTGGAAGGAACAGGAGTGCGATTATTACAGCTCTGATTATTTAACTGTTGCCACGACTACCGGATTGTCAAGCTTATTTAATATGAAAAAGATCTGAAATGTGTTTTTAGATATTTTGGAGCTTTGCGAGGCTGGTTTGTTGGCTGTTTCGCTGCTCATTGTTAGCACGTAATGTGGCTTGACCTCTTCAAACTGGCACCTCTGACAAAGGAGTTACTGCATTTATTTGACACTTCTGTACACATATATGCACATATGATGCATGTACGTGAGTCTTTCATTCAGATTGAGTTATAGAGCTGGGGATAGTAATGGTTTAAGCCTCTGTAGTCCGATAATAGAGTATGTGTAAGCTAATAATCCTTAGCCAAGCTGCAAAGGCTGCTGGGAAGCCAGTGTTCACAAATTCACAAAATTCACAAATACCGATTTTATCTGGGTGAGAAAAACATATTAATTTGGATGAGAAAAACAAATAATATGCTATCTATGTAGTGTATTATTATTTTAATTAATTATTAGAAATATAGTGCTATTGGTATAATACCGTCGTACTGCAAAAAAATAAAATAAAATAAAGCATTTATTATTATTTGTATATTTCGTTTTAAACTTAAATATTATAATTATACTATTGCACTGTAAAATTATTGCTGATTATATACTAAACAAGTAGTATTATTGTCATTATTACCGTTATTATTATCTTCAGAGCAAAATTACAACAAATACAGTATTGATATTTAGGGGATGCTCTTTGCTTTTGAATGTTTGAAAAATAATATTCAAGTGGGCCATACTTTTTATCTCAGAAAATATGGAAGTCCATATTAAATACGGAAATTACATTGAAAAGTGGTCTGTATTGAAACTTATAGGGGAGGTGATTGTGATTGTTTCCACACACTAACAGCCAGATCTGGGCAAAGACATGGCACGTCTGGTGGCTGTTTGCAGAGACGGGGAAGAGGACTATCTGTTTCTTGCACGCCAGATTCCCTTGTACATCGATGACTCGCTCACGGTAAGATCTTTTATTGGTTTCACTTTGCATTTTGCCATCTTTAAAGCTAATTTGAAATAAACATTAAACTTATTTACTTTAATAATGTGGCTTTATTGTGTGTGAGGGATTTGTCCATTTGGGTATTTATATCTTAGCAGGCACTATTGTATTAAGCAGTTGTATGTTCCCCTACTCATGCATTACTGAAAGCAAACTGAATTAACTGTAATATATAGGTACTAGAAACACTGCATTATTTTGATTATATAAATATATGTATACATACACACACATTTTTATGTTGTAGATGGTGATGGAGTTTCCTGACAGTGTTCTGGACTTTGACAGCTATCAGATCAACAGTTCACAAATGAAGCAGTTTATTGAGGTAAACAATGACATTTTCTTATTTTCACTTTTGGCAATGAATGAATGAAACCTTTTGGAGAGTCGTATTTCACCTAAGAGAAGAGACAAAATTAGAAAATGTGTCTAATATTATAGATTAATTTAAATCTGTAACATGAAAAAATTACTACTTACAACCCTTAATTAGAAAACCTTCTAATTCCCATTAAAGTAATGCAAAAAAAACATTTTCCATACTCTACGTTAATAGCGGTATTATTTATTGTACTGCCTTTAATTTGTTAATTTTAGTGTCAGGCAAGGATTAAACACGATTAATCGCATCCAAATGAAAAGTTCCTATATACATAATATATAAATGTGTGTGTCTTGTCTATAGTAATAATGTATATATAAATACACACACATGTATGTATATATTTAGGAAACACACACATATTAACAAAAACTTCTACTTTGAATGCCCAGCAGTAGTTAATTTAACTACAAATAGCATAATTAAGGCCTGTCACTATCCTGAACCTTGGGCTGTAAATAATTATCATAAATAATCACTGTTTTTTATTATTCTTTTACCTTATGTATGAGGGAGGGAGCTTGACAGAGGCACAGAATGCAAAAAATAAAATAGTTAGTCAGATTTTTATGGCCTCACTTTCCCACCTGTGTTTTTGGTCCACCAGCATCACAGCATGCTAAAGCAGCAGGACTTGAACATGGCGTTGATGGTGATGTCTCGTGAGGTGTTCAGCGCTCTGTCTCAGTCGGTGCCGTGTGTGGGCTGTAGGCGCAGCGTGGAGCGTCTGTTCTCTCAGCTCACGGACTCAGGGTACTTTGCACTGGAGCCACTCACTGTAGGATCCTCTGGAGTGCTGTCAGTCACACGAGCGTGTCTCACAGACCCCAGGAAGCTCTACATGCTCTTTTACGTTCATGGGTAAGTGCTCCACAAAACTGACCCTATTTACTTTTTATTGAATGTTTTGTAATTTTTCTTTAAGGTGGAATGATGGTCATAGCGCATAGTAATAATCATCATCAAATTAAGCTTTTTTTTTTGCCTGTTAGTTTGTTGCCTATTGCCTATATGATTTAGTTGTTGTTTTTCATTTCAACGTGTGCTTCTTCTTGTTGTAGGTCAAAGTTAAACAACGTAATTGATTCCATTCCCAAGAGTAAAAAGAATAAACGCTGTCAGCTGCACTCTTTAGACACGCACAAACCGAAGCCTTTGGGGTGAGTTAGTAACTTTGTTTTTAATTATCATGTGACATTTGGTGTTTCTTTCTTTGTGCTGATGAATTGAAAATATGAAGATCTTTTAGTAATACTGATAGTAGTCAGGGGCAGAAATGATTGGGGACTTCCACCAAAATGAACAAAAATGCCCCTACATAAATAAAACTAACTATTACAACCTTCGAAATAAATATCAAACCCTCGCGTGTGCTTTGTGTCATCCGCGCGCAAGTCAAGCACTCGTGCACGAGCACTCCTGAGCTCAATCCTCTCTCACCTGCTCACGCGAACACTGTTTTGTCATTCGTGGGGCAGGGCTTGGTGTTTTAGTTAAAACTAAACCCCACCACCCGCCGGCTACAACGACAACAATATAATCGTCCATCGCGATGTTTCACATTAGACATCGTACGATGCCAAAATGGTCGACATCACCCAATAGGGCAGTTTTATGTTAGTTAAGAGAACTTACATAACATTATGCAGTCTGTGTGAATAAACATACCATGTCAGATGCATTGATAACAGCCTATGCTGAATTCATTTTATAAATACAATTATTTGACAAAAGAAAAAAAAATGCCACTAAATATTAGTCCTTCGAAAAATATTGCCCATTTCTGACCCTGGTAGTGATATATGTGACCGTATCAGTAGGTTGTTTGGTAACCATGGTTATGGGTCTGCAGGGGCAGCTGGATGGACATCTGGGAGCTGATGTCACAGGAGTGTCGTGATGAAGTGGTTTTGATTGACAGCGCCTCTCTGCTGGAGACTCTGGAGACATACCTGCGCAAACACCGGTGAGAAATTGTGATCTTGTAACCTCAACATTTTTCTTAACTGTCTCCTTGGCAAAAATTTATTTTTTACTGATTTACATTGGTCGCCTCTTTCTGCAATATCATTCTCAGGTTCTGTACTGACTGTAAGAACAAGGTTCTGAGAGCGTATAACATCCTGGTAGGAGATCTGGACTGCAGTAAAGAGAAGGGCTACTGTGCGGCTCTGTATGAGGGGTTACGCTGCTGCCCTCACGAGCACCACATACATGTCTGTTGTGAGACGGATTTCATAGCTCACTTACTGGGCCGAGCAGAACCAGAGTTCGCCGGGGGTTATGAGTGAGTGCTCCAGTTCTTAAGGAGTTTTCATGCAGTGCAATAAGCTTTTAAGTCATAACATATTATTATCATTAATATCATTATTGTTATCAGCTGGGAATTAAATGCATTAGCTATTCTTTTAGCGTAGTTATACCTTCGTAAATAGTGTTTGGATCATCTACAGGCGTCGAGAGAGGCACGCGAAGACCATTGATATTGCACAAGAGGAGGTGCTGACATGTCTAGGAATTCATCTGTATGAGCGGCTGCACAGAATCTGGCAGAAGCTGCGAGCAGAAGAGCAGACGTGGCAGATGCTCTTCTATCTGGGCATTGATGCGCTCCGCAAAAGCTTCGAGGTAACAATCGTGTGTTATTTAAGCATCATCTAGTTCCCTAATATTTCTTTCCATCAGTACAGTTCAAATCCAACAGTTAAAATCATTTAACATAGAATTGTATTTTGAAAACCATCTGGGAAATAACTTGTAAATATAAAATAGGAATACACACATAGCTATTATATATATATATATATATATATATATATGAGAGAGAGAGAGAATAATAATTTACGTTTGAAAAGTATAGGTTTATTAAAGAATATAAAGAATATACTTGATACATTATAGAGTATTTAAATGAATCACGCAAAGTTATTTACTGTTATGTACAGGATTATAAGACACTAGTTCGATTGTATTGATGGATATATTTTTTAATTTGCATTCACTGTAGAGACTTTCCACTCCCATCTGTGCTTTTCCGTAATTGTACCCTCTTGCTTTTTGGCCTTTTTAACCTGGCCCTTAATTCCTATTTTGTACTTCTGGAAAGTGTTGTATATAATGTGCTCACTTGATATATGTTAAATGACATGCAGATGGCGGTGGAGAGGGTTCAGGGCATCAGCCGGCTGGAGCAGCTCTGTGAGGAGCTCTCAGAAGAGGAGCGAGCCAAAGAACTCAAACAGGAGAAAAAGAGGCAAAAACGCAAGAACAGACGCAAAAACAAGTGTGGCTTCGAACAAGAGGCGGAGGGGGAAAAAAACAAAAGTCTTGATGAGGTAAAGACTCATTTAATGGGTATAAAGTATGTTCTGCTCAACAAGGCTGCGTTTATTTGATCAGAAATGCAGTGGAACCAGAAATATTTTTAAAAATGTAAAATTTATTTTAAAATGTAATGTGTTGCTGTGTTCAAAGCCTGCATGTTCAGCATCATTACTCCAGTCTTCAGTGTCACATGATCCTACAGAAATCATTGTAATATGTTGATTTGCTGCTGAAGAAACATTTCTGATTATTATGAATGTTGTAAACGAATTAAAAAATGTACTTATTTAAATGGTAATAATAACAGACTTACTGCGTTGAATGTGTGATAGGTTTACTATAAATTCAACAAAAAGAAACAACATTGTTGTGAAAACTGTTCTTGTCTAGCTGCTAAAAAATGAGAGAGGAATTGAGTGTTGCGCAGCAAATAACCTGTCTTTCAACCTCATTCACTTCCTCTTTGTCTTTGCGCAGGGTTCGTCTGAGTCTGTGGATGGTGGCTGTAAGTCGTGTGGCAGCGGAGAGGAGTCTGTTGGCAGCGTGGAGGTCATCATCACCAGCGAGAGTTCATCCTGCACCTGCCCTGCTGCCTCCATCCTGCATTCCCCCAAAACCAAGAAGGGTCAAGAGAGCTTTTCATTTTTTTTAAAATACTGTAATTATTTCTAGACTTTACCCAGAATGCACCTGACTGCTGAGTTTGTGTCTGTTTGTTCTTCTAGCACTCTTGCCTCACAGTAACGGCAGTGACTGTGGCTACTGTTCCAGTATGGAGGGCAGCGAGACGGGATCCAGAGAGGGCTCGGATGTAGCCTGCACAGAGGGCATGTGCAACCATGATATAACAGGTATGGGAATAAATGTGGCAAATACAGAGGAGTCTTGATTATTATCGATAAGTATGGGTTGATGTTGCGAAGGGTTGGTCTGAAAAGGCCACAAAAAGTAAATAACTGGACACAAAATATTGATTTGAGGTGAAATGTTTTATTGGCTCACTAAATGCAAAGAACTTTTCCAACAAATGGCCTTGAGCCTAGATGAACAAACTAATTCAAGATGGACATTTAAGGAATGATGTACAGTCACATATTATTACTGCATACATGACGATGGGGATATGAAATATTGATTTGAGATTAATCTCTTTTAAAGCTTTGCCTGTTTATTACCTTATCCATTTTAATCCATAATATACTGTTAACTAAACAAATGTTCTGGCAACAAAATAAAACAATAATTAAATCATCATACTTCTATTATTTCATAGAATCTTCTTGGATAGTCCTGGACCTTTCTTTTATTTCATATTGATGACCAAATACACTAAATATGTATTTGTTCATCTCCAGGTCAAATCTAAAAATAGTATTAAGATTTTAGGCAACTTAGTATAGCCAGCCAATCAGATTTAAGCATGCTGTTTTGCAAGGATCATATATGGAACATTTCTTATAATCAACTTTTGATAATGACCATCTTTGTGGTTATCTCCAGGTGAATACTCATGTAGTCACCGCTGCTCAGAGGAGAAGGAAGAGGATGCTGTGGACAGCTGCGTGGAGTGCTGGGCAAACTCAGAAGACAGCACAAAGGGCAAAAATAAAAAGAAAAAAAGAAAAAACAAGACGTCACTCTGTAGGAGCGAGCATGTGAGTTCACACCTGTTTTGGACAAAGTAGCCAAGTGCATTTTTAAGGGTTGCTTCAAATAGATGCTTCGAAGTAAATAGATGTTTAAATTGATATTATTGAACAGTGCTGTTTTTAATTTTTTTAAATTATTTTAATAAGAAGTTACTGTTGCTTTCAGCAACAATCAAAATATATTATATTGAACTAAAATATTAGTTGTTTTTAGTAATGCATGCTATCAAGGCTTTGGTTGTGATCTTTTCCTCTCTCTTGTAGGGATCTAAAGCAGAGGAGAGCTGTGTGTCTGATGGCAGTAGGAGAGGATCTGGATCTCCTGCCGTTCACGAGTCTCCTTCCCCTTCCCCGCACACCTGCAGAAGCAAAGAAACTCCTTGCTGTGAATCCTGTGAGAGCTTCAGCCATTGTGTGAGCAGCAGCAGGCACTTCCACAGTCAGCCTGTCTTACCGGACACTTGCGCACAGGAGAACAGCTGCACCAAGAGCCTCATGGAGTTACTTGTGAGCTGAAACCACAAACTGTCACATTTTTGCAAACCTTTGTTATGTTACTGTTATATTTATACAACGATATAATCATTATGGGCTCTACTGCAGTATTTTATTTTTAGGAGGGGAAATTAAAGCTCATTAAATCTCTGCCCTCTGGGCAATCTGTTACCAGAGGTAGTAGCACTCCCTAAAAGTAAAGTTTTTATTTTTCTGAAAAAAAAAAAAATAATAATAATAATTCACCAAATATTTATAGATTTTATTTGCTTACAGACCTGTTCCAGTTTAATAATGTCAGTTAATTACAAATGATTTGCGAAATAGTTTATTACACTGCTGTTTGTTCCTTCAAATAGTATTAAGTTGTAACTTTTTGCTGTAATTTCTTTGTTCACAGAAGGAATCTGAAGTGACCTCAGATGAAGAGAACTGTCTGACGCAGGACGAGATCCAGTCGTTCGTAGAGAACAACAAATCGTTCTACCGCACACGAGACCAGTACAGACAGCACCTTAAAGATCGCTTCACCAAATACTGCCGTGGAGAGTGGCTGCCCGCTACCAGCGTCAACTAGACTCACCGCTGCACACGCACACTAACTCACACTTATTTTTCTAGAGCGTCAAAACACTCATGATCACTGCTGCATTGAGTTTGGGAATATGAAATGGGTAAGAGAATCAATTTCAGCGCTGTATTTGTTCATGTTTGGTGGGTAACATTACACGTCTTCAGCATCCATGTTCACGTCTTCTCCTTCAGGCCCCTCCTCTTTCACTCTCAATCCTTCTCAACCAATCACAGCTGACTTTGTTTTCCTTTCTCTCTTGACACGCTGATTAGGGAGCTTGCAGGCCTGGACTGTAGGTTTAGGTGTTGGTAGTCTTAATGTAATGTTTGTTAAACATTTCTTTGTTTTCTTTCTTTGTTTCCAAAAATTTTCACTGACTGTGACCGTTTTAGTGGCAAGAATTGTACCGATAAATGTGTACAGAAATAAATATCTTAGTAAAAAGATTTTACAGTAAGATCAAAACATCCATTTATAAAGATGACTGGATGTTGTGTTGAAAGCAATGTGCAAAATTTACAAAATAAAGAATATTTATTAATATGCATCAGATTTGAATGTATTTTCTTTGTGTAACTGGATTCCCCCACACCCATCCAAAAAATGTATCATGTATCTTTTGAGTGTTTGTACTGATGAGTCCTTAATTTAAATGCCTATAAAGGTTGCTAAAATGTTTTTTTACTTGTGTTATCATAAACCTTGTTAAATGTTAACTATAGTCAGCCACTAGATGGTGTTTTGTTCAGATTTTTCCTTGTCATACCATAAAAGTACAGAACATCAAAGAGAGCAAAAAGATTGCCGAAAGCTGAAAAAAAAGCTGCACAGTGACAGAAAAAAGAATATTAGTTAACAAATAGCATTAAATTGTTTTCTAAATATTTGTTTTTTATTTTATGGAGTAGCTAAGGCAACATTTCTCATTTTCATAAAGTTTAATTATATTCGATAAAACTGAAATAAAAATTACAAATCTGAGACGTATACAAAACAAAAGACAAACCAAATTTTATCAAAAATCGCAATTAAAACAGGATATAAAAGTTATTCGAATTACTAATAAAAATAAAAAACATAAATGATACTTGATTTTATCAATGATTTTACTCGGGCAGTTTGTATGTACTTTTATTATATATATATATATATATATATATATAGTGATTTTTTTTTGTTTGTTTTGTTTTTGAGTGGTTCATACAAAACACGTTCAATACAGCGTTCGTGTGCAGTATCTATTCATGAGTGGGGGGAAAAACGTGCGGGCGGCGATAGCAACCTAAAGCTTTTTTTGTTTTTTTGTCTTATCTCCGTTGCCGTTAATAATTAATCTCAGGTTCTGCGGGGATTGAATCCGTGTGTGTCGAGTTGTACCTGGGTGTTAACAGCTGAAAATCGGGGAGGGCTTGAGTGATTTGTTCCCGCCTTAAACAAGTTCCCTGATACCATTCTGAATCAGAGATATTGCTTCACCGGCGACACTGACATAAAGTAACAGCCGCGAGCGCTTCTAATACATTGTTTCAGTCCGGCGCGGATTAGAACTCATTGTTACATTGTGACATCGCGCCAAGCTGACTGTGATACACTGTATCTGCCGCGTCTGATCTGATGATGGAGCGCTGGAAGGGGAGAGTCGCGCTGGTCACCGGAGCGTCTGTCGGGATCGGAGCCGCTGTGGCTCGCGCTCTCGTCCAGCACGGCATGAAGGTGGTCGGCTGCGCGCGGAACGTGGACAAGATCGAGGTAAGCGACGTTAAAACGAGCTCTTTGACAGATTGTGAGCGCTCAGAGGCCTCCGTAATGATCTAGCCCTAGCGCTACTTGTGTTAGCTCACTCCTGATAGGAGACAGGCTTTATTCAGAAGTTGGGAGTTTGTTTTGGAGAAATGACAGTTCAGCTGCAATCGATTTATTACAGTGATTGATCGCGTGTGAAGTATTGATTGGTTTCGCCCCGCCCACTTTACTCTACAATACAAAATCACGCTACTGTACATGCGTATCAATGAGTCTTTACATGATTGCATAATCCTAGGCAAGTTTAAGTTGTTTTTGTTAGACTGAATGATGTACTGTTATTTGGTTTTAGGAATAGTTTCCTTCAAAATGAGCTTTTTTTCAACGTTTTCTCACCTCCATGTCTTTCTAAACTCGAACACAAGTGGAGGAGAATTCTGAAGAAGCGTCAGTCTTTTGAAAACAAGTATGATTTATATACTGATATTCTTCCAAAAAAAAAAAATCTTGTGTTCCCCTAAGAAAGGCATGTGGGTTTAGAACACAATGAACATTTGTTCTACATGACAATATTTTAATATTCTGGGTTCAGTACAAGTAAGTGTCGCTTTAAGAAAGTGCAGAGGGAATTGGAAGAGCTGTCAATCAATGAGATTCGATCATGTCTTGTCAATCATTGATGGGATCTTCAGCCCTGCCCTGGAGCTCTCAAAAGACCCCACCAAACTTTCACAGGTTGTGTAGTTGTGTACAGAAGAAACTGAATTATTTTTAATAACATTATTTATTTTATTTTACATGTTTTATTATATATATATATATATATATATATATATATATATATATATATGCGCATGTATATACTTTTTAATATAATATTTATATTTACATATTACATATTGAAATCTATGATATCATTAATTGTAACGTTTTGTGCCAGTTAAAATTTGTAAAATTTATTTAAAAACCCTTTTCAAATATGAAAAGATTCCCAATTCTTGCATGGGGGATGTTTACTGCCTGGACAAGATGCAATTTATTACTACATTGTGCCAGGTTCATAAAACAATAGATGCAGAAAGATGCCGCTGTATAAATAATTGTGCAAGTTAATAATGACCCGTTATTTGAACTGAGATATTTTTCTTCTAAGCAATGAGATTGAGTTATGTATGTATTTTTTATGTATCAAGATTTATTTCTAAAGACAAACGCAAGTTTAAATAATTGTATTAATAATAATAATAATAATAATTGTAAAATAAATATTATGTTTGTGTTTTTTAATCTTTTTTTTATTTTTTTTATTGCTGATTTAAAAAAAAAAAGATTGATTTCAAGTGTTTCAGCACTCTGTGGGTCTGTCTTTACAGTGCAGTCTATTCATAACATGTGTGTTTGCAAAATGTTATGATGAGCAAAGGTTGAAAGTTATGAGAGGGTAAAAGCTGCTCAGATTTACTGCAGCACTTTAAAGCTTTGATTTTCCCGATTAGTAAATGTTTCATTCCTGGAAATGCCTTTTTTTGCTCTCTTGTGTCATTTCAACAGTCGATCTGTGTACATGTGAACAATCACTGAAGAGCACAGTAGAGGCTATTTGCAGATTTGTCAACAACAAAGATAGAGATACAGTAAGTGGTTACTTTATGAGATCCGTATCTGCATAGTGAAACGAGACACAGTGCGAGCTTTGTGTCCGTCTGATCACAAGGCTCCACTGTAATTGTGTCAAAGCTGTGCGTGTGTGTGTTTGGGACTGTCCCTCAAGAATATAAACATTCACACACAGCAGTCACTATAGTCAAATTTGACACCAATCCCTGTGAAATCTCACCCGTGCATTTGCCTGTTGAACGCTATTGGTATAGTTGAGCTTCGCAGCCCTGCTTTTATATTCTGACCAAACAGAGAGACTGGGAAAATCAGTTAGAAAGGTTTGGGAACAGGATAGCAATGAACAAACTGTGGGAGTAATAATGTGGTCGCTATGGGAGACGGGATGGAATGGGAAGCAGGGTGTTTATTGGCAGCATCCGTTACAGCAGATTCCCATTTCTGTTCCAGGATCAGTTTTTCCCATGGCAACCTTTAAGCTGATGGATCACTGATCCATACACGCCGTACTACATGACTGCATGAAGAGATCTTTGAGTATCTTTTGTTCGGTTTCTGTGTAAGGCCTCTCGACAACCGGGAGTTAGAATATTTTATAATAATAATTGTTTTATAATTTTATTATTTATTTTTTCATATCGTTTATTGGATCCATTTATTCAAATTAATTGATTAAATATATATATTTTAATTTTAATCATGGTATTGTACTGTTTATTATATACTTTAATTTTATGTTAAATAGTGTAAACTGACATTATTAATAAAAAATTAATTATATATTGTCAGCTTTCATGCACTAAAAAAATACAAGCCCTGTTGGTCATTATTAATCAATGAATTAATTAATTTGCCTGTTTATTTATTTTTATTTTAAATATTGATAAAGTGATTGTAGAAAGATTACATTTTAGTTTTGCTACCAAATGTTTCTAGTTCTAACCCTGTTGGTCATAATAACGAGGAAGGAATATTATAGCGTCTGTTTGTTGAAGATATAAATAAATATAAATAATGTTATTTCCATTTTGTCTAATTAAAGGGCTCTCGCATGTAGATGGTCTCTGGGCAATAATTTCTTAGAAAATGTTGTTACTTCCAAAATATTTTACTCTCAACACTGTGAGCCAGAACAACATCAAGCTCTGATTAATGCACAATTTTAACACCACTATACAAAGCTACTGAAGAGTACAGAGGATGGATTGGTGTACAGTGTGTACAGTAGTTGCACTACAGCCCTGTCGAGTCAGGCAACAGTCTGTTCCAGTAATACTACAACTCACTCCACCCATGCTGCTGTGAAAGCTCACGCTCATGCATTTGTGTCTTTGATTGGATTGATCTTGATCTCTAAATGCAATATGTTTGATGCTCTAATATCTTAATCGCTTTTCCTTTTCCAGATTTCAGTTAGCTGTTACATTACATCTCTTACAAGATCTTAATTTAGGCTGAATCTGCAGTGTTGGCAAGTGTGTTGTTCACTTGTCCTTCAAGCTCAATCGATTCCCAGAAAACAAGTGGTGCGTGACACAGTGCATGCAGGCCCTCCGCTGGTGTCATGATCTTTACATCATGCATGGAGTCCGTAAGCTAGAATATTCCGCTGACCTTGGCAGCACCGAGTGTTTGGTTGGGCCCATGTGATCAGGGCTGGTTGGGATGAACTCTCAGTGGCTTCTCAACTCAACACAGCTCTGCACAATTGTTACGTCTCCCTTATCTACACACCTGATTTAAACCAGCTCATTACCACAAAGCTGCAAGTACCCAAATTGTTCTGCTAGATTGGAGAAACTGGAAAATTTGCCTAAAATTATGCCCGGTCCACGCCATCTTGTAATTACCATAATTCTGAGATGACAACACGTGACATTTTACTCATAGCTTTCCATATTGTCGGATCAAAGGAATCGCCTAAGTAGTGCCAGACTGAACCGGACGGCAGTCACGTGGTACATCTGTCACTGGTCCAAGTCGTAACTCTCAGTACGCTCTGGGTTCACAGGTTGTAATTATGAATTCAGGAGCACACTAGGGCTTTGGCGTTGAAATGGTTGCCATAGGAACACACAGTTTAGATAGAGTAGAATGTTACGTGTTGTCATCTCGGAATTACGACATGACGTGAAGGCAGCTTTAGTTGTCTTTCTTTTTTTAAAGATTTGTTTTTGGCATTTTTTAGGCTTTATTGTGAAAGGACAGATCTCTATTGACGGGAAGTGAAGTGGGAAAGAGACAGGGGGCGGGATCGGGAAAGGTCCTCGAGTCGGGAGCTTTAGTTTTCTTAATGGGAACAGATTTGGTGAAAAGTAGCATTGCATCACAACCAGTGGGTCCTCTGGAGTGAATGGTGCAGACTCTCTCTTCAGAATTTCGACAAACATTAGTTTAGAGCTGTTACACTGTTTTGGCTTGTAAACGGTGCTTGATTTGATCAGATTTCTCTGCTGATTCAGATCAGATGACTTTCTCTGTTTATTTATTTATTACAAACACACAGCTTTTAGTTTTTACAATATGTCACCTGATGGACTGGAAAGCTGTGGATTATTGTGGTGTTTTTATCAGCTGTTTAGACTCTCATTCTGACGGAAATCAACTGATGGAATGCTGAATTTCTTCAAATCTGTTATGATGGAGAAACAAACATACTGTACCTAAACCTTGGATGGCCTGGGTAATAGATTTTTTAGCAAACTAGAATTTTTTGTGAGGAAATTACTGAAACAGATATTTGCGATGCTATAACTGTAAATAAGATCAGAAGAATAGCGTTTAGTGGTATTTGGTAGGATCGGTAGGATCCCCACTATTCCACAGCTTATTAATCGTGGCCTTCAGGAAAAGTTGCTTGGTTAGTAGCTCGGTGCATATAGTTGCTTGCGTATTTGCACAGGTTATTGGTACTGCAAGAATTTCATGGGTTTCTTTTATGAGCTACTTTTGCACAACAAAACTCAGTCATTCATTATCCATTTACATACATGATAAAAAGTATTTTATAGCTTTTTAACCGATAAAAAATACAATTTAAGACATTTATCTTGCATTTGTTGTTTTATTTAATACATTTTTATTAAAAAGGAGTAACATTGTAACAACTGAAATGTTAGAGGAAAAAAAAAAAATTTCATGAACAATGTATAAATACTGATTTCTGCAAGTGTTTGGAAAATATTATTGAAACTTTGGATGAACGTTATATTAATGTTACCGAAAGACCCTTTCTAGAGAGTTTTGGGAATGTTCCATGTTAGCTGGAAATGCAAGTGTTAAATGATTTCAATGCATGCATAGATTGTGCACATGAATGGCTAATGTCACTTTGCAATGTTGTTATTCCTGTCTGTCAAACCACAGTTCCCTGAACTGATTATTCCAGTTGTCAGTTGCAGTAATGGATGGCCTTTGTGTATGTTTTGTTGCAAATGAAGCATGCGTAACCAAACCAGTTGTGGGCACTTTTGTAATGCATCAGATTACAAGGGCAAACACTGAACAATGACATCAGCCACCCATTCATGAGTCAACATCCATCAATCATCTCTCTTTTCATCTGACTCTTAAAGGAACAGTTCACTTGCTTGGAGATGAGTCAAGGCAAAATATATTTATATAGTGTGCATTGTTTTAAAACCGCTTTACAGAAAATTATGTTAATATTAAAACAGATTAAAGCTCGATTATATAGTTTAAATAAAAATTGTCATTATTTATGCTCCTGTTGTTTCTTGCTTGTAAAATATTTTGTCAGCATGATGCTGAACTTTGTCGGGCAGGTTGAGGCACTTAAAAAAAAAAAGATTGCTGCATGAGCATTTATTGCATTTGTTTTGTGTTGCATGAATGAAAGAAGGTTTGGAATGACACTACTCTGAGAATTGTTGATTTCTGCAGAGAAGTAAAGCCAGTGAGTTGCATGCAGTGTGAAATGAGCTTGATTAGATCTGTGAAAACCAGTAAGCGCCGCCCCAGTCGTCAGATTTGATGCCAAGTTTCACGGCTCTCGTAAAAGGCACTTAATCAGACCTCAAATAGCCTTCACAGACTCTCAGTCTTCTTCCGGTGGCCGAGGATCGAGGCGCTGCAGCTAATGAATTCTGTCATCTTGGCAGGAGGCTCATTGTATTTGTTTAATCGCGTCACTGCGGTGCCATCAGACGGACCCCGCTCTTTTAGTTTTGCCTCTGTTGTGAGAGCTGGGATGTTTGCCAGCCGCAGTTTGAGCAAAGAGGGTTTTTCCCCCCTGTGCTTTGAAATGCATTGTGCTTCATTCACACTTGCTGATGTACACTTGCCATGCTTTCACTCTCTCGCTCTGTTCCAAAATCTAGTGAGCTGCCTACTTAGCATTATAAGACATTGTAGTTTACAGACACAGACATCTGAAAATGTAAGAAGCTCACCAAGGCTGCATTTAATTGCTCAAAATAAAATCTGAAATATTATTTCAATATCAAATCACTGTTATTTACATGAATATATTGTAATATGTAATTAATTTCTGTGATGCAAAGCTGAAATTTCAGCAGCTCTGGAATATAAAAGTAAAATTGCTTAAAAAAAAAACTGACTATGCACATTTCAGCTGTAGTTTAACTGTGACTGTACAGCATCACTCCATTACTGTGATTAACACACATAAATCAGCTCATGAAATACTGAAAGTGCACTGACTACACACTGATATATGTCTAATGCACTGCCTGCTGGTTAAGTTGGCCTGTGGATTGGAAACTGATGAACAGACTTGTCTAGTCTTAATAACAATGTCAGATCTATAGGACTTCACAGAGAGAAGCTAAAGAAAGCGTGTGCTTGTATGCGAGATGGCACACGGGTCGTTATGTAGGTTGTGATGTGTCAGCTCCACACCCAGCATGGAAAACAGCACAAACCAGACATGATGTAGGTCACACATGGACATGTTACCAGCATGCAAAGTACTTTATTAAAGGGAACTTACTCTACACTTTTACTCTAGTCTTTTTTTATTAGTGCAAACTTTGCATTAATGTAGCTTATCTCATGCTGTTATATACACTGCTCAAAAAAATAAAGGGAACACTAAAATGACACATTCTAGATCTGAATGAATTAAATATTCTTATTAAATACTTTGTTCT
>JAUCMU010000097.1:26758203-26768914 GCA_032275025.1 Enteromius treurensis
TGGCTGTATTCGATCAAAAGGGTGCTTCTACTAAATACAGAGCAAAGGGTCTGAATACTTAGGACCATGTGATATTTCACTTTCTCCTTTTTAATAAATCTGCAAAAATGTCAACAATTCTGTGTTTTTCTGTCAATATGGGGTGCTGTGATAATGAGGGAAAAAATTAACTTAAATGGTTTTAGCAAATGGCGTGGGTCTAAATACTTTCCGTACCCACCGTATTTATTAGGGAAACACATTTATTTCGTAATGAGATTTCCCCCCATTTTTAATATCCTTAAATGAAAGGTTAGATTTCTGTGTATTCTTAAAGATCAAACAATGCAGATTTCTATGATCATGCAATAACATATTTGTTCTTGACGTGAATGACTTGTTGAGCTGAGTAAACAAAGTACTGCACTTCTGCTAACACTTTGTAAGAAGGTGAGAGAAATTCATGCCTTCAACTTAATCTATTAATTTGAGCGCATCTGCCCTGAATGATCCAGTATCTTGCTTTTTAATACCTATGCATTAAAATACTAAGCATACCTTAGTTCCATTGCAAGCGCTTTAATGTAAACATGATTTGGTCACTGTAATTTATGACTAAATAAAAAAAAAAAAGTACATTACATTTAATTCCTTTTAAAAACCAATACAGCACACAAAAAGGATCCAAATCAAAATTTTATTGGAAGAAAAAAGGCCACAAGCACAAGCTCAATATCTATAACACTGAGTATGCATTGACGTTCAACATAAAGGACATGTGCTGACTTCAGGTGGCGCACTACATAAGAGCACACAGGAAAAACAGTGAGGGGCAGCTTCTGGAATGAACGCAAAAAAGTAAATGCAGAGACAGCGGTAAAAAAAAAAAAGATTAAAATGGAGAGAATAAAACTGGTGCTCTAAAAGAAGTCCACATCATCTGGAGCATCTAAGTCACGGTATTCAATGATATTACGAGGATCCCCGCGCATCATTCTGGAAAAAAGACATAGCAACATTTAATGAGATTGTGCAAAACATCTGCTCCCTAACAACAATTCAAACAGAACTGAAATACGACAGACTCACCGGCTGTTTCTAGGTTTTCCCGGGTAACCGCCTTGTCCACGGAAGTTGTCGTAGTTGCCCCTGCCGCCTCCGCCGTACTGGTTGGGTGGGTAAGGAGGACCACCTGTCAAATAAACCTCACTAAATATGTTTCACTGATGCACCACAATCATTTGAAGATTTATCATTGCATTCATTTAAAATTCCTTTGGGTTACTTACTCTTACTTTACACTGTATTAGATGGCCTTAACTACTACACACTTAAGTGCAATGTGCTTCTTGTATTCATACCACCTTTGCTGCTATTGAGGTGGATACGGGTAAGGATAGGGAGGTTAAGGTGCAAGTTGTACCAAATTATTAATATAAAATGCAAGTACACAGTAGTTAAGGCCACCTAAAATAAAGTAGGACCATAATATATAAATACCTGAAATTTGGCTCAACTGTGAGAACCCAATTCAAAGCGTCGCTATTATTTATTTATATATTATTTATTTTGGGGGTTTCCTCGAATAGTCAACAATTTGATTCGATTGGGCGAGCCAGAATCGACTCACAATATCTCAGTTGAATATTCGCGCAGTTATGATCATGCCATTTGACTATATGGGGGTGCTCAATGTCCATTTCACATAGAACTACTGGTTTTCTTCCAATAATGTTAATATACATCATATTAAAATAATTCTGTAAATAAGAATCTGAAAAGAAAGAAGCTTTCAATAAATATTTAAACCTGAATGAATAAATCCAACCACCCCTATAGATTTAAATGCATTTCATTTTTCACGATCCGTGATGACAGACGTTATCTTGGCAGATGGTTTTTTAATCTTAAATGAGACTCATTAAGGCAGAGTAAAAGACTGGATTTTTTCCGAACAGGTAGGGTTCAACTGATTTCAAAACATTTCAGCTAGTTTATATATTGTGTATATTATTTATGTCATATAAGATTTGGTTGAGTAACGCTGCAGTAAAGCCCTCATCTCTTCCACTTATACTGCGAGCAGGACAAGCAATACAGAATAGTAATAGCTATGACGGGGACTGTCATATACATAACATTATAATGAGTACACTATTATAATAAAACACTGTGAATAGAGTTTTAGCTGTCGTGTTTCTGCACGTTGTGCATGAGGAATGCGTCCACCAAAGAGTTCACTCCGCCCCCAAAAACATATAATTAGACTATCAATCGACTATGGGCAAGATTCCAAAATATTAAAAAAAATATATATAAATATTATATTATAAAATGCAAGATATCAATGTTTTGAAAAACTGAGATGCAATTTTGCAATCACATCGTGACTTCCTGAAATTGTGAAAGCTTCGAGCTTTCACACAAATATTTACTCAAGACTGTACTACTTCAACAAACACGCACCTCCATAACCCATCACTGGAGGTCTGGGCTGGCCGAATCCCATGAGACCTTGAGGACCCTGAGGTGGGAATGGAAGACCTCCCGGGGAAAGCACTCCTAGTGAGAGAAAGAAAAATAGAAATGTTTGCGAGATGCTAATTTGTTTTTTTTTTTTCTCTTCTGATATAAAATCAACAAGATCGATGTGTGCTTACCCTGTCCTGGGCCTGGAGGAGGTGGAGGTTTCATCTCTGGGATGGAGGGTCTTTTTGCATCCATCAGGAAGTTGTTGAAAAAGACAACCTCTTTCTTTACTTCCTCAATCTTATCTCCATGTTTGTTTAGAATGTGCTTCCTCACAAACTCTGGGCCCTAGACAGAGATTCATATTTTTACTGATCTGATCAAAAATGTACAACCGCCCTTTAAAAAGGAAAAAATATTGTACATTAAACCATTACGATTTTTACTCTGGAATACCAAGGATACCAGATCATGCCATCTCACACACCTTAAACTTTTTGCCACTTAAAGGACAAAGCCACTTGTCTTTGCCCAGTTCCTGTGTGTTGGCCAACACAAACTTTTCCACTTCCTGTTCTGGATCTTTGCGGCCCATCTTTGCTGCCTCATCTTCAGACAGGGACTCCTTCACACTGAACAAGGGTCCCAACTTCTCTTCAAATGTCTTCTGCCAGTCAGCCACTACAAGAGGATCACAAGTCCACCAAATCAGCTCACGTCTCTTGCTACATGGGATCAAGTGTGATCAAATCAAAAGGAAACAAAGCACAGGCAGTTGTTCGCAGTAAAGACAGCTCTTACCCTCTCTGTGAGTAATGCGGTTGGGGGGAATGGGCCCTCGCACATGGATAATGCCGCAGCGGTTTGGCATCTCGTCCTCGCTTGGATACTCGCAGGTGTTGTAATAATCAATAGAGTGAACGATACGCAGATAGAACAGAAGACGATCCAACACCTGGGACGAGACAAACATTACACTTCCGAATTAAACATCAGACTGAAATTCTCATTTACACTCATTGATCTTAAACTATTTCACTGAAAGGACAAACTACATCAGAACATCAGTTTCTGAATGAAGACAATTTAAAAAATGTACTAATGTAAACATAAATTTGACAAGTAATATGCATTGCTTCATTTGGACAACTTTAAAAGGCAATTTTCTTAATTTCTGCACCATCAAGACCATACATCTTGATGTGCTCCAAGAAAAAAAAAAAAGGGTAATTTTGTTGGATTCAGCACCTTAAAATTTAGAAAGAACTGGATTTCATGCCACAAATATATTGTAGGACGGTGTAGTGCATTACATCTCACGATTTTTTAATGAAATGACGAAAACACAACTTTTCGGACCTTGACAAGTTTTTCATCTCTCTCCACAGTTATCTCTGTGGGGTTTCCCTCCTTGGATCCCTCCTCGGAGTCAGCTCCTCCTGCACTCCCCAGAAGCTCTTCCTCCTCTGCGTTCACTTCCTCAATCAGGTAATCAGTGATGTTCTTCAAAATGGGGTTCTGAGCAGGGATCTTCAGGAAATAAGAGAAATGTAAAAAATAAATAAGCCAAGTAAATCACGTTAAAAAGCTTAATATGTGAAAAAATTCTATTATATATATATATATATATATATGATCAGCCTGAGGTGAGAATACCTCCAGAATGTGTGTTTCTTCTCTGGGTTTGTGGCTCCAGAGCCTCTCCCTGTCATCCAGTGCATGGATCAGTTTAGCAGCCAGCTTGATGTCATTACGGAGAACCTGCTTGTGTTGAGTGATTCCGTTCACGTTCCGCACGCGGCGCGCCAGATCTCGATTGACCCCAGGAGCCAGCTCACAGTCCCGCAGCTGCTCGGAGAGGAACAGGTGAAGACATTGAGCAAGACGTGTGCTACTTATTCGGTTCCTCAAGCCAGAGATTCAAGAACTCACCCGGATGTTCTGCAGGTTCCAGCAGATCTCTTTGATGTTCACACCTCGGTCGAAGGTCACCCAACAACGCCTGAAAAACCTGAGTCACAGAGATGGAAAGATTTTGCTTTTTAGAGAGTCCACAATTTCTATTTTAATATTGAAACGATTTAGCAAATCATTTTATATTGGTGCAAATTCAGATAACATACTTTGTGCTTTGACATGAAAATTTAATTTCCGTTTTTAAATTTAAACCATAAAAAGTTTATTAAATTGTTACAATTTTTAAATGTTATGAGATAAATAAATATAAGCAAGTAGTGTTCCAGATTTGAGGTTAATATCTCCAAGAATGAGATTTCAGTATATTTTTCTTTGGGTGCAGTACCATAAATTTCCACTAGACTACATTTGTTTCCCATTCATAAAAGGCTAATTTCTCAGGCGAGATCAGTCAGTGTGCATGCACAGTCCTAGGCGCACATCTCAGAATGCTACATGTCTTGGCTATTCTCTAGTCTTTGCTTCAACTTACCTGCGCTCTGGCTGCGGTTCTGACAAACACACACGCATAAATCCTGGATAACGTCGACACAGCTGCCAAAATAAATCGGCAACATTTAGATAACGCTTCATAAACAATACCAGCAAAAATCTGCATTGCTTTGTGCACACTTACAGCCACAATTTCTGCTTTAGATATGGTTGGAGCAATGCTCCTCATGAAGAGAGAGCATGTCCTGTGAAGAGGTCGAGGTCGTGGAGGCTGATCGTCCTTGGGTTTCTTCTCCTTTTCCTTCTCCCTTTCCTTCTGCTCTTCTGTTCCCTCCTTCACATCAGCAGCTATAAAAAAAACAACAAAAAAACAACGCAAACACAGATGTCACAATCACGACACTTTGACACTGATGATTCATTATCAGAAGTCTTGACACTGACCTTCCCCCTCCTCTTCTTCCTCTTCCTCCTTATCCTCTCCCTCATCCCGTTCTCTCTCTCTCTCCGAGGGTTTCTCCGAGGAGTGAGAGTTTGAGTCAGAGTCAGAATCAGAGTCGCTGTCAGATGCACTAGCTTCATCTTCGCTGTCTCCACTGTGCTTCCTCTTTCTCTTCTTGCTTAGCTTAAGAGAGAAAGAGCACAGCAAAGCACCAGATTAACATCTGTTGAAGTTACAAAACAGTTTGACCCAACAGACGGTGCATGAACTCACCTTCTTGGGTTCTGGGATGGGTTCAGCAGGTGCTTCTTTCTCAGTCTTCTCCTCTCCTTCACTTCCTCCTGCAGAAGCGGCTGCATCCTTCTCAGTGCCCTCATCACCCTCACCCTACAGACACACCATCAGCGTTACGAAGATCCACCCAACATCTTTTGCTCTATTACGCAACATTCACTTACCATCTTGTCTTTTTCAGTCGAGGGTTTGCGCTCAACATCTGCCGGCCTGGGCTCGTCCCGTTTGGGAGCTTCAGAACCAGGTCCACCAGATGACAGTCTCTCTCGCTCCTCCTCTTCCTCGGTGGGCTGTTCCAGGATGCGAAGGTCATTTTCCGTTCCTCCTTCCATTTTTATTACAGCTAACAGAGACAAACGGAAAACATGGGCATGTGTAATTGACCGCCATAATTTTTTATTACCAATGGACACAGTTTGAAACGACATGAGGTTGAGCAAATGACAATTTACATTTTAAGACGTTTAAAACATTATACAATTTCAGAATTAAGGGCTTAAATATACGTGATACAACTACATTTAAAACGCAAGACCTTTCAATGCTCTGCAGAAACCCTGAAACGAGCAAATGAAAAGCAGTTCTCTTTACCTGCATCTAAAATCTTGGTGATTTGCGGAGCATGCTCTATGTCCAAAGAGACAGATTCAAATGAGGTATTGTCCATCAGATACATGTAGACGTTCAGTCGATTCTGTAGGGCACTATGGGCTTCTGCTTTACGCCTTCCAGCCTCATCGGGGTGGTACTTCGAACGAAACCTGACAAGTTGACAGAAAGGAGAAAGAGGGCCAAATGGGGTGTTTGGGGAATAAAAACAAAAATAAAAAATAGCATGTTAGCAACCATCTTTGAGGTCAACCTCACTAACTAGTCAACAAGACACCTGCTAGTTATATCCTGCCTTCAACATGTGCTTTGATAAATCTAATGTAAACCATTAATTGCATTATCCCACATAATTGACCCTGTCATATGATTTTGTGGCTCTTTTCTAAAACTAGTGAGCTACCTAGACAAACAACAAACATGTTCCCAGTGTGAAGGATGTTCCAAAAGGAAAGTTCACTGCTGTCTTAGAAGGCAGCTGCATGTTTAGGTAGTATTTCACTAGGTTTTGAAGAGCTCATGACACCAATTTGTTGGCTAAATTACCTCTGTCAGTCTTACTACACATACTATAAACAAATCTTGTGTTTAAATGTGTATAATACAGTAAAGTAGACTCACCACCCAAGAAGTAGAAACAAAAAATAAGTAAAAAAACGACAACATAAACTGAGAAGTTATCAAGAAATGAGAGTCAAAACAGGTGGGTGAAACAATTTCCATTGTGTGCACTAAATTTACCTGCTGTACTCCCCGCATTACAACACATTTACACTGAGAGCGGTCTTCTCAGAGGAGCGTGTACTGTACATACACACCATTTCTGCGTTTTTGGGGAGGGTTTGATTGATCCGAATATCAAAAATGAAAAAGAAAAAAGGGGAAGAAAGGCATCACACACTACAGAAAAATAAAAATAAAAAAATCTTTCCGTGAACGCGACGGTAGGTTTGGATCGCGAGTGTTCGACTGTCTAGCTAAAAGCCCTGGTACTTGGATTCTAATGGCAGCTGCATTGTGCGCAGTGCAAACCCTGACTAACTAGCAGCGACTCCTGCGACGGGTCCAAGAGCTTTTCTCATCTTCCAATACCTTGTGGTGATGGAGGGAAGAAGGATTTGCGTTAATTTGTAAACCAATAAACAATATGCAAAAACCTGAAATGAAAGGAATGTTAAAAACACAGGAAACAAGTCAATGATGAGATCAATTCAGTCGCTGTGGAGACAAACTCATGAGACAATAATGCTATCAGGAGCAAACAAAGCGCTCAAGATTTAAAAGGAATAGTTCATGCAAAAATGAAAATTGTAAGAATTTCCAATTTTGGATGAACTACAACTTTAAAAGCCTATTTCATGAAACTTTACAAACTACACTAAAGGATAGCCAAAGTCAGAACTGGGCAGCCAAATCCACATTATTATTATTACTAACAGAGGAGTCACAATTTCTGAAGCTGGATTTGGCCAGTTCTGTGCTTAGATGCGGGACCTGCTGATCCTTAAACACTAGCTTAATGCACAAACAGTACAAAAACAGTAACTGTTATCGTACCACTCTTCATCTTTATGGGCTAGGAAGAAGTCCTGCATCTGTTGACGCCTAAAATCGATCTTGTACTCATTGTAGCGTTTCACGGACTCCGTCTCATCCACAGAGTCATCCAGGGACAGGAGGAACTCCTTAAAGGTCTTCATCACCGGAAGGGGAGGACCAAGATCCATATCATGGATGTTTCCCAGCCTGGAGGAAGACCAGAGAAGTGCTGTTAACAGATTAAATACAAGGCGCTGGTGGGCTGTAGAGCTGCTCATTTCCTTCCTGCTCACCTGGCCTGGATGGGGATTCCGTGATGAGGCTGCATCAGATGCATGTCAGGGTGACCCCACGGCTGAGGAGGGGCGTAGCTGGGTCCTCCACCACCTCCATAACCCAGGTCATAGCCACCATGGTAAGGGTCACCTCCATGGTCATCCCTGAGAAGAATGTCGAAGTTTTTTTTTTTGTTTGTTTTTTTAAATAGGCATTTGATCTCTTTGGAAATATGTTTTATAAATTAAAACATGTCTCAGCAATTTAATAAATTCAGCAAGACTTTTAAGGGCCCCATTAAAACTTTCTTACCAGTCTCTCCTCATGCGCTTCTGCTGGGGGCTCATGTCGTGACGTGGAGGGGAAAATCTCTCTCGTCTACCCCTCTCATAGTCCCGATACTCCCCTCGGCTGCGTCGCTCACGGCCTCTGTCCCATTCTCTAGCCGAGGGCCGCCAGTAAACGACAACCACAAGAAATACATATAAAAATATGCAAACATACAAGTCTCTCCAGAACAGAGCAATTACCATCATAAACCTTAAAAAGGACCAAAATTAGATGTGGTCAAAGTAACAATAAAAATTTGATCTACTACAAATTATTTTATAAGTATGTTTCCATTATAGTTTATGCTCGTCTTCATGGGGGTATTTATATAAGATGTTTTTCAAAAAATAAATAAAAAATTATTGATTAATTTAATTGACAATGGTGTTCTGGGGGCCTGAAAACTACAAAAAGTTAATTTGTGAAAAAGCAGTCACATGCATATTACATACAGAATCTTTGGGTAGAGCTTCTTTACCGCATGATATTGCCAACTACTGGTCAGACATGCACATAGTATTTATACATCATTGTCATCTATGTGCAAAATCGACACTTTTTTTTTTTATTTTATTTTTGCACATCTAGACATTTCCATCCTATGGAGCCCCTTAAGGGACATGGTGGAGGAAGGCACAGTTTTAACGTCACCTGAAAAGGATATTACGTGAAAAAGGATTAGGTGTGTTCGACTTGAAGCGGCGCTGCAGCGACCGATCGGTGTATGACATCATAGGGAGGGCGATCTTAACGCACCAGCTGTCAAGGCCATCGTATATGGCAGTAGCGCCGCTTCAAGTCGAACACACCTTTTCTCTCGCGAGGCATCTATCTGTACAGACAATAGATGTGTTCGACTTGAAGTGGCGCTGCAGCCACCGGTCGGTGTATAACATCAAAGAGCCGCGAGAGCATTTGACAGCTGATGGTTCTATACGCGCGTTATGATCGCTCTCGGTCTCTGCAGCACCGCCTCTACTGATGTAGAACTGCTCCTTTACGCAGCTGTCTAACCCTCTGGAAGCATAAAGTAAACAGAAAGCGTTTATCTAGGAAAAAACAAAAAAATTTTCCACCTTGAATGTCCCTTAAGGGGCTCCGTACCATGCAGTGTTTAATGTTATATCATACATTTGCACAAAAATACAAGGATGGATAAAAGCTAGTAATGTAACGTTAGACTTCTCAACCTTTCATTTTGGATAAGTAATTTATGCAATTCATATGTTTTTAGAATATCATGCATACAATTAGGAATGTGTAAGTATTTTTTATTGTTCCCCAATGACTTTCTTACATAGCCTTGTAAAGTGTCAGAAGTAAACAAGACATCTCTGCTCCATTTCTCAGACTTCTTATTCCACAATCTGTAGGCATACTACTTTGTTTGAAGTGTGGTTCGTTCAGAAGATTAATTCCCTCTTTCTTACCGGTCATTCCAGTCGTCTCTGCGGCGGTCCTCTCTCTCTCGGGACCGGTCATAGTCGCTCCTCTCCCTGCGGAACTTGTCTCTTCGTCTGCGGTCGTACTCATCATCGCTGTCGGCCATGTTGGTTTAATAAGGGCGAGAATCAGGAAAGCTTTGCTGTAACACAACAGAGTGCAGATAAATGTGGTTATTATTGCAGACCGCATTTAAACCACAAATTTCGACTAGACTCCTCCTAATTGCGTTAAAAGCTCGTCAGAGAGTATGGTGTTAAAGAAAGTTAATGATACAATAATTAATACAAAAGCCTAAAAACTATAACAAAGTAATAACGTTACGTTAGGTATTAACGTTACATCGAAGACAATAGTAGAGGCTATCTCCTGATGAACCAACACAATTAACCAGCAAAATCAGTCTAATGTACACAATCAAGCCTTCTAAATCTTCAAAGAACATGTAATTCATATTCATAAAACAAAAGAACATCAGGCGCGTATTCACACGGGCTCCGTCGAGTTATATAAGGAAAAGTCGCTAACCGCGTCAAAGAGCCACGCGCTCAGACTAACTTGAAATATTATGACGTATAACATCCAGTAGATGTTAAGAATTGGTGGTAAAACATTAAATAATAACCGTGTGGCCAATACTAACCAATTAATAGGTTTAAAAAGCTTTCATACGGTGAACTCCCGCCAGCGCGCGGCCGTCCTGACAAAAAGCGGCGGAAGTGACGATCATATACGGAACTGCTGCGCCGCTGTGTGACCGGATGCCCAACAGTATATTCCTGCACAACTGGAGGAGCAGCAGTTGCAGGACCCTCAGTTTCAGGACCGCAGTTTCAGGACCCTTGTTTTTTGTGACAGCGCCATCTACCGACCGGGTGATGTAATGGCGGCTGCTGTTTCAGGACCCTGGTGTAGTAATGT
>JAUCMU010000097.1:26786726-26810420 GCA_032275025.1 Enteromius treurensis
ATGTATTTCATAGAAAATTGTGTCTAGTACTATATAAATTACAAAGGTTTAATTGGCATCTTTATTTCAAACGACCCAACCGACCGCGAACCGAATATCATTAAAAATATTTTTGGATGACTCGTAACCGCGGGCACCCGCTCTTTTCGGGTCAACCCGCGCATCACTGATAGATAATAGAAAACCGCTTAGCTGCACAGATTATTATTTTTCCTCCAAGTTCGTGTGCCGTCCCCCACGTGACAAGAAAAAATGCCGCCCCGGGCGGCCGCCCCGTCACAATATTATTTCCTATTCATTCAATAGAATAATGCTTCACGGCATCAAACTTTAATAACTTATTGCTACATAATTTTCATATCTGACAATTGGATAATGGACATATGGATAATAAGTTTTGGGATCATTATTTTTTGGCAGCGGCTATTTACAAGTTCACATAGCATTTTCCAATATTTATACCACTTTTTGCAAGTGACAATTATCTGCACCTCAGTGTTGAAGTGCATTATAAAACAGAATGCAACCAATTGAGTGTAAATGTTCATTTTAATTCAGATTATTAAATAGATGTCATTGTTGACACCTTTCCTGGGAAAATAAAACCCTCCCTAACCCTATCCAATACTCTATTTTCAACTTTTTGATTACTTTTTTCATTTTTATTCAAAATAAATGCTTTTTTGATGTTATTTGAAATTTTAAAAGGGAGGGGGGTGCTGAGAGGGGGTCTCGCCCAGGGAGTAATTCAATGTAGAACCGCCACTGATTGGTGTTGCATTGTTGTTCATACATGACTAATTATTAATAAATAAATAAAAAACACCGGCACGCACACTATTCCTAAAAATAACCCTAACCCTTACATAATAAATTTAAGTAGTTCAACTTCATAATGTCTGCCAATATTGTTATAACCTAAAGCTTCCACTTTTAGCACTCTAAACTACAGCGGATTGTGGATAAAATGTAAATTGATGATGGGCGGGGTCTATTTCTAACAGAGTCGGCGCTGCCAGTGGGTCGCGCAGGTTAGTGATTCGAGCAGCGCTGATCAAGTTGGTCCGCGCTGCGGAAATGAAACTGGTCCGCGCTGCATGATCCACTGGGCTGCGCAATTAAGCCAGATCATCTCTGCGCTATCCAGATTGTCGTGCTACGCTGTCCACTGGGCCGCGCAGATATTTGGTCCGCCCAGAGCGGCTCAATCGAGTGCCACGGTTTTGTCCCACTTTTGATGTATTTGGCTTCCCATAGCAAATCCGAGAGCGCGCGATCCCGATCAATACACATATACACAGAATTACAGATTTTCAAATATACATATATGAAATAAATATGCACACTAATATGAAAATGTTTGTAATGAATGCATAAACACTCGTAAATATATATATCTGGCAGAGGAGTCCAGAGACCAGCCGCGGGCCATATACAGCAGTGGATTAATTTCAAACACCTGGCCGCAGCTTCTATTCAAATGTTTTCATATGCGCTGTCGTTTCTTTACCGCACGAGAATTCAGGAACGCAGCAAAAGCAAAAGAGTGCTAACTCACGCTTACTCATCTGAACAGCGCTGTGAGTACAATGCTGCCTGCCACAAATACTGTTTACAGTGTAAATGAAATCAACCCATTTTTATCAATGTGCCACTAAATAAAAATATAAATTTTATTTACATTATTTAAAAGTAACAGATATTTTCAAAGTGTAATTGTAGTTTTCTCGAGATTTGAGGGCTTTTTTCTCACAATTTAACAACTTGTTTTGATTAATGTTTGCGCCAGTGCCTGCTTTGTCCCGAGCGTGACAGATATGCTGCCTTTAAGCACTCTTTAATAACAGAAATGTGCCGGACACATTCACTTTTATATTTTAATCTACTCCTATATACTCCTAGTATTAGCCTATATGTCGACATCTCTTTGCGTTTTTCAAAATCCCAAACAGAGTCCAGACATCAGAACATATCCGTCTGAACGTGTTTTAGATTTAGGAAATATATGTTATGGGCTAGACCAAAAAAAATTTTTTTTGAAAGACAACACATCTGTGATTTACAGTGGTCAAACCGGGGGTGCATTTCTCAAACGACGATGTCGTAAACAAACATAACATAAAGCAAGGCTTTATGTATTCTTTTAATTCCTAAAGCCTGTTTCAATGACAATGTAAGGATTATTTTACAACGAATCAATCAATAAAATGGTATAAAATAGGAACA
Organism: Enteromius treurensis; assembly: GCA_032275025.1. Lineage (NCBI taxonomy): Eukaryota > Metazoa > Chordata > Actinopteri > Cypriniformes > Cyprinidae > Enteromius > Enteromius treurensis. Next base: position 26,788,953 of record JAUCMU010000097.1, read on the forward strand.
AATATTTCACGAAAATAGAATAAAGATACAAAACAAAAAAAAACAAATGGACTGAGGGATAGCTCATGGAAAGGAAGCAAATATTATTTCAAGAGTTCACGTTTCCTAGTAATCGAGTTTTAGAGCGGATTTGGCATGCTGTCTGGGGAGCGAGCCGGTAGAACAGCGGACTCCGAACCCTAGGGAAAGCAACCCTAGCGAGGGTGAGGATTCGGTGTGAGGCTCGTTCTTCGACTGCCCCCCAGTATGAAAAATACAAAAGGCGGAGAAGGGGAGGGGGAGGGATGCGATCAAGCTTGATGTAGGACTGTGGATTTAGGATGAATTTATAGTGGGAGGAAGTGATTCGATTGGAGGATTTTGATTAGGAATTAGCTACCGGCTGTGTTTGATTAATGTGGGTGATTACTGCATTCATGATTCTCTCGAAACCTTGTTTTTCGCAAAACATATACTTAAAATGTATACTTAACTAAAATTTCAGCTACCTACTAAAAATACTATAAAAGATGCTGTAACTGATTGTTAAGTTTATTGTGGATATAACTAATTGTTATTATTTATTTTACTTGTATTTAGTTGGATTATATATATATATATATTTATTCAAATTTAATTAATACAATCAATTATAAAAAAAAATTATTAGCAATTACATTTAATTTTTCACTCATTGTTGTGCTAAATTAATTTTATTATTACCAATTTATTAAATTTATCAATGGATCAGAATATTTTGCTAGCAGTGGTTGGTGATCTCTAGGCCAAGGGCCAAAAAAAGACCAAACTAAAACTAGTTGCAAATCTGAAATATTTATAAATGCCGTCTCGTATGTCATTGGGTGGCAGCTTGACACAATATCTTCTTTGTTCTGGTTTATACTGGTTAGCCTGATGTACAACTGATGTGAGTCAGATCTACTAAGCTTTAACTCAGTACTTCCGGTTGCTGACGTCAGCGTCTCCCCTATAAATAGCGCTGGAGAGCAGCTCGCGTGGACAAAGCGCTGCCAGCGACTTTAGACTTGATGTAATTCTTCACTGACAGGGTGAGAAACCCAGACTTTCTGCTGAGGGTAGCCCCCTTGGAACCGAATGAAGAAACAAATCTTACTACTTTTCACATACCGTGGACTAGTAAGAAAAGGGAAGAAGAGTAAAAGAAGAAAATGGCCAATTTTATATTACGGAAAGCCGAGCCCAAGGACGTGCCTGACATACTGCGACTCATAAAGGTACAAACACGACTACGGCGCATGCGCATGAGCGGTGTTTTAAAACAGTAATTCTTTGTCAGTGTTTACATGTTGATGAAATAATTCGATGTGTTTAATTAATTCTAGGAACTTGCAAAGTTCGAGGAAATGGAGGAACAGGTCGTTCTGACCGAGAAGGGTACGGACCGTTATTCGCTCTTTAAATATAACGCTTTTACTTTTACTGTATAAATTGTATATGATGTATATGATTATGTGATGATGATCCGTTCGTTATCCAGAGCTGCTCGAGGACGGTTTCGGAGATCATCCGTTTTATCACTGCGTCGTCGCTGAAGTACCGAAAGATAGACAGTCCGTCGAAGGCAAGGAAAAACATCAATGTTGACTTTGTTACAAAACACCTGCTTATATTACAGTATTGTTACACTTATTGCTACGTTTGTGATGGAAATGTTCGTTTATCTTTCTGCGTCACGCGTTAGTGGTGACGTCAGAGCCGCTGAATCAGAATCCAGTAATTTTCCTCCCCTCTTTCTCTTCTCTTTAACCGCTTTAACCCCGGTTCAACATCCTCATGTATGATTTCCTCATCAGGTTATACAGTAGTTGGCTTTGCTATGTACTACTTCACCTATGACCCCTGGATCGGGAAGCTGCTTTATCTGGAAGACTTCTATGTAATGAAGGAGTTCAGAGGTCTGAAGAGATGCCACCTGTTTCCACTATTAGTATATTTATTTCTCTAATTATAGTAACAGTAATTATATATGTATTAGTATTAATAATTATGTTGATTTTAACACACACACACACGGACATTTTATAGTAATAGCAATATTAATAATTACTGTTATAATACTAATATAATTCTTATATCACACTAAATATTGAAAAACTTTAATAAAATAGATAATAATAATAATAATAATAATAATAATTAATAATTGTTAATATTAATAATAATAGTAGTTTTTGTTATTATTATTAATAATAATAATGTGTGTACATTTATTTTTCATAAAATCATTTATTCTAATTAAAATTAACAACTACGACAATAATAATTTAGATTATTCTTAATAACAAATTTTAATTTTATGCTGCTTCCTTTCAGGTTATGGGATGGGTTCTGAAATCCTGAAGATGCTGAGTGAGGTACTTCTAATATATTACAACCTAAAACAATAAAAAAATAATTTTAGATGTTTTGTTTTCTATTCTCGGCCTGCCTTCTTGTGTGTAGATCAATTAAAATAATTAATTTTTATTTAAAACGAATTGATTAAAAACCGAGGAAGTGAGAAACGCATGATTAGTCATTTATTTTCTCTCTGTGATTGTCTGCAGACGGCTGTGAAGACTCGATGCAGCGGCATGCACTTCATCGTGGCCGAGTGGAACACTTCATCCATCGAGTTCTACAAGCGGCGCGGAGCGTCTGATCTCTCGCACGAGGAGGGATGGCGTCTGTACGAGATTGACAAGTGCAACCTACTCAAGATGTCAACCAAGTAGACGCCAGCGCAGGAGGAAACCTTCCACAGAGGAGGATCATTTTTAGTCAACCGCACAGCTGTTGTTGATCACACCTGCAGTGTATCGGTCAATAAATAAAGCTTCTACTCTTGAGAAACGGACTGAGTGACAGGTCTGTTGGATCCGTGTGTTAACCCTGTTGTCCTCTATAAAACAAAAATGTATGTTTTGTTTCTGTACCTCCGGATTTTCTCTTTAAAATATTTCAGTTGACTTCAGACTTCTCTTTCGCTTCTTCTAACAGATATGGTAGAAACTAGTAAGTGAAACCATGACCTTTTTCAGGAAGTGCTTTAATCGCACGATGCTGCTGTTTGGAAACAACCAGACATGTAACTAGTTTAGAGGTTATTTAACTGCTGCAGTTGCCTTTTTTTTTTTTTTTTGCGCAGGAAGAGGAAGTTCAGTCTGAGAAACTGTGCTGACAGTAACATGTTAACTTCCAATAAAGACAATGTTTCCTCCTAACCTTGCACACTATACATTACATTATATGCATGCACACACACATATAGTAGTGCAGTCAAATGATTAATGGAATCCAAAATAAAAGTGTTTATTCACATTATATATATGTGTGTATACTGTGTATATTTATGCATATAGAAACACAAACACATGCATGTATTTAAGATTTTTCTTTTAATATATATTATATATACATATATATATTATTATTATTTTTTTAATATATATGTATATATACTGTGTGTGCGCAATTATATAAACCTATACAGTGAACAAATATTATGTGATCAAAAACCTTTTGGATGCGATTAGTCATTTGACAGCAATTATATAAATTATTGCATATGTATATACAAATATATATGCTATAATTTCATTCAGAAATCACACAACCATCACATCTATTTTTGATACACCAAAATGTTTTAATACAATCCCAGCAGTTTCAGTTCAGAAGCTTCCAGTCAGGCCACTACCTCCCGTCGGATGATTGACAGATGAAAGAGGAAGTGGCTAGTGCAAAAGTAGGTCATGAATGTGAGCAAAGGATGGAGATCCTCATTACTGCCAGAGAAACAATCTGAGAGGCGATGGTGTACCTATAAACAAACAGCACAGCAAACCACTGTCATGAGGACTTTTCCAGTAAAAAAAAGGTGTTTCGTATGCTATGCTATTATGGTAAAAAAAAACCATATATATATATATATATTACTTTCACAAAACCACATTTCGTTACAATTAAATTGCAGTGCTTTTCAGTAGTGCTTAATGAATGTCATTGCATTAGATAACAAAATAATCAACCAAGTTAAAAAAAAAAAAAAATCTAAAGAAAAACATTTAACAAAAAAGGAATGTGTTTGTTTGTAATTGGATGATGCTCTGCTGGACACCTGTGTGAGCTTCATTCACAAAACTGTTGGGAAAGGTGTTTATGTTGTATCTGCGCTGTGTGGATCTGTGTTGTGTTTCCCTGCTGTTTATGATGTTCGGTAGTTTGTACCTAAGCTTTGGTCTCCCCACTTGAACTCTTTTCAGCTTGATCCTATTAAAACACAACACAAAAGTGCTCAGGTAGCTTCACAATATCTGCAGTTTTCAAATGCTTTCTGTAGGTTAATCAGTAAAGATTGTGGGTTTGATTCCTAAGAGATCTTGAATGCAATGTAAAAGGCTTTGGATAAAAGCATCTGGCAAATGTCTGTGTGAGAAGAGCCAGACTCACTTTCTTTGAGGCAGGTTTGTCTTTGATGAGTTTCTCCAAAGCAACGTAAGCCTGAAGCGACCAGTCGTATACAGCGTCTCCTGTGTTCTGTGATAAAGAGAGATTAGAAAGGGTCTCTTCAGTGAAAAGCCACACACACACACAGTTCAAGTTTTTGTCATAGTGTGTGTTTTTACAGCGGAATGCCCTGATGTTTTTGGTGGGTGCCATAACTGCTTATAGCATTTGGAAATCTGGTCTTAGATATGATGCACTGCCAGTAAAATTAAAAAATGCTTTTCAGAAGCTTTTAATGCACTTTATTATAAAAGGGGGAAAAAATGTATAATAAATGCTTGGTAAATATGATATTTGTAAACATAACTGTATCATAATTCTGCTTTTAAATTATATTTATTTTTCTGATCTAATTGACAATTTCTTCTTTGTGTTATAAGCATCAAAATAAGAAAAAGACTCAAAAAGAATAATAATAAAAAAAACAACAACTGGAGGGATGGATGGATACTGTATGCTTTTATACTTCACAAGTCCTGGATAGAAATTTGTTTTTGCTGGAAAATAACAAAGTTATAGAGAAAGTTAATCACTTTTTGCAGTGTATGAGATACTGTACTTGAGTACAGTATGTTGATTTCTCTCTGCCTATAATATAATAACACCTACACATCGTCGGTTTAATTTTGGGGCCAGATGGTGTCCTTACCTGCATCTAAAGTACCAGCAAACTGTCTCGTGCCACCCAGCCTCACCTTGACCTCCGGTTCAAACCAAGTGTGAAAACAACCTAATTATGGGCCGATTTCTTTTTTAATCAGTGCTCCCGCTGGCCTTTCAGGACATTTCCATCAGCGTTTCTGACAGGATGCGGACACGCAGCGCTGAAACAGCCCTTCAGAGAGATTTTGATCAGATTGTGTGCTGACAGCGTTTCAGCAGGACGTGTGTGAGGTGTGAGATAGAGAGATATTCACATCGCTTTCCACTGCAAGGTCTATATCGGTTACAATCCAAACAGACAAGCAGCTTATATTAGACACGGTGTTGATGCAGCTTCGCTCTGTGTCCGTGGGAGTTGTTAGGAATGCGTTTCATCTGCTGTTTTGAACTGCTGGAAAGTTACAGATCGTAACCTTGCCTCGCCTTTTCCTCCTTTTTCCCGTTTCCAGGTCCGATAACACCTCGCAACCCTTGAGCTAATAACACACACGACACACAGACTCTCCTACCTTTGCGACAGTCACAGCCTCTTTAGGGTAATACATGGACGCAGACACAGCTATTAGACCGGTCGGGTAGATCAGCTTCTTTAGCCTGGAGCCTTCAAATGACAAAAAAAATGCTAAAAATGTCACTACTGCTTGCTAAATGTTTGTTTTCAATAGGATACATTAAACTGACAAAATGTGACAGTAAAGACATTTATAATGATATATATATATATATATATATATTACTAATTAAAAGCATAAATGATTTTCTTTTTGTGAATGCATACAGTATATATATATATATTAACTAATTTTCCCCAACAAAACAAGACGTAAAATCTTAAGTCACTCTGCATCTTGAGTAAATGTCGTTAAGATATTTATGGACAAAAATACTGAGCAGGACAATCTTGTTTTTTGTAGTGTACTTGGTCCCTTCAAATAAAATCCAGGCTGCAAAAGTAATCCTTAAAACTTAATTTACTACCTCTTCCAAGGAAAAGGCCTAGTATCCCGGCAAATCCGATGACTCCGGCTCTGGGGTAAAACTCAGACGGCGGGTTCTTCAAGTAGGCATAACTGTCTAGATGACAGTGCAAAGATTCACTGAAAAGGTCCAGTAAGCATGTTTCACTCGCGTGTGTGTGTGTGTGTCAGCGAGTATGTGCTTACTCTGTCCGAACTGTACAGTGCTGTCAACCTTGGGCTTCACCGTCCCGTAGACGCCCTGAGAGTCACAACAAAAGAATTACTTTCAGAATCTAGAAATAAGCATCACTAGTTTAACTCTATAGAATCACTGTCAAAACTACACACTTAATGGTGAGCAATGACCTAGATTCAGAAACAAGACGCTTTCTCGTCCCAGAGGCTGCAAGTTTTATTTCTTTAAGGAAGTAAAAGGAACGTGTTTATCCAGACAAGATATCTGATTTGGTTTCTTAATTTTCTAGTCTAATATAAGGGTCAGAACATCTCATTTTTGGCCGAACTGTTTCTCTGAAACCTTTGTGAACTTCTGCAGAGTGCAAAGGTTTATTAATGTGCTAGGTTACATTTTCATATTTGATAAATGCACCTCTTTGGCAAATCTTTATCAGTGGCCATAAAATCATAATGTATGACTGACAGAGATAACAGTCTTTATCTTGGCAATCAGATAGTCTGCTGTATACGACATAAGGTGGAATCGAATATACCTGATACAGAGCGGAATCTGAAGAATATGCAAAAAGTGAATTATGATATAATAATACGTCATTTTAATCTGCACCAGTAAATATATATATATATATATATATATATTTTTTAAGTATGTATAAGTATAGCTACATTTTTAAATGTTTCATAATAAACCAAGTAATTATGAAACATAATAAACCTAAACTAATAAAATGCATAAAATAATACAAAAATTACAAAGTCAAAGAAGAAAATAAATCCTTTGAAAGAATAACTAATACTAAGGACATAATACTAAAATAATGCTGTGTTCATTTATTAAATATGATCTAAATATTAAATATGACTGCATCTTTTAAACAAATAATATGAATGTTGCACCTGCATTTCTCCCATTTTACCACGTCGACGTATGATTTCTGTGGCTTTAGTGTCACCAAAGGGGACTGCAATGACTCAAAACAAGTTATCTATTTCTAATCGCAATTACAATTACGGATACCACAATTACGTAATCGTTAAAAAAAAACCAATAATCGTTCAAAGTCCACTTATGCTATTCTGAGTGTTTAAGAGGTGTTCTTTTTTCTTTCTACAGGTAATCCTTTTTCATTGTTTTTATTATAGTTTTAGTTTACCATTATATAATACCATGCATATTTTATAATTTAAAGAAGAAACCAATCCAATGAACAGTTAACATTTGAGCCTTATATTGTATACAAGCAATAACAGTTAAAGTTCAGCTTATTTTCGTATAAAAATAGGACATGCAATGGCTTAAAATAATGGTATGAACATCATTCGATGTAAATTGTGTCAATCATAATGAATTATCGCAATGACAATTTTAGCCAAATAATCGACAATTATGTTTTTTGTCATAACTGTGCAGCCCTATCCTGTATGAAGTTGGTCGGCCAGACAAAGTCCCGCCCTGAACAAACAGCACTGTACGAGGCAGAGGTTAACGTGTTGACATGCTTCATGAAATTCTGCAGCATGTATTTCAAGGCTGTTCTGCTTTCAGATGTGGGTCAGTGTGTCCTGCCTGCTCATGTGGGTTATGCTGTAGACTGAGAGTGTTCATATTATAACATTATTATTAAATATTATTAAACACTATATACACAATACTACGAAAATGCAAAAAATAAGATCTAGATTTAATAAAATAATAAAATAAAATAATAATAATAAACACTGGTTCTTATTTTAGACCCAGATTATTCTTTGCACATATAGTGATAACTCAGTTTTTATAAAAAATCAAATAAGAGTGTCCCTAACATCTTTTATTATGAACTATTAAATTGCACTCCGCAAACAATACACAAAATGATTCATATGTATATTTATACCTTGATAAGAAAAACTGAACATTTTGTAAATGCACGACTTAACATCATCTCAACACAGCAGCACTGACTGGAACAAGGCTCTGACCAGTGGCTAAAGCAAAAACATTTAGCAGGCCTGTTTGAACAGTCATGTTTGCAATAAAGTCTGGTAATGCAAATATGCAGAGGTGGTAAGGGAAGGCATCTGAGCCACACAGAGCAGAAATCTATACTCAAGCGAACACAATAAATAATGTATGTTCGGAACGGAATACTAGCATACTACACAGTGCACACTGAATATTACCAACTATTGTAAATCTAGTATATGAAACAGTGTGCATTATCCCACAACATGTTTAATTCGTGTCACATGATGGGTTGTTTTGTATGGAGTATGTTGTTCCGAACATGGCCAGCTGTGCGAGAGCAGCGTGGGAAATGATGATAATAATGATAGTGTGTGTGTGTGTGTGTGTGTGTGTGCTCGTGAGTACCTGCGCTGTCTGTTTGGCCAAGCTGGCCGTTTGCTGGACCGGATCAGACCACCAGCAACACATTTAGATGAAGAGGAGCCAAATCATCACAACAACATCAGTGAAGGTCAAATGATTCGAAATCAGAGTGAAAAGAGTCAGAGATTACAGGAAAGAGCTGCATTCCATAAACATTTCGGTACTGTTTTTCACTAAACTTCATAAAGCTCATTTGCTCAACTTATTAACCTACTGACAACATCTGTGACACGCTGATTGGCAACAAGGTAAAGCCTTAATGCATTATGCATTATAAAAGTAGCCATAACGTACAATGCAATGCATTATATCTTGTCGTAAATTACAGTAAAAATGCATTATAATATTTAAAGGTTTCTTTATCATGTCTTTTAATGCGTAGTACTTTCTAAAGGTGTAGCATAAAAAAAAAAAGAGTATTGTTTTATGATAACCGCACATATAAAGTGCGTAACAAGGTATAATTAATGCATCAAAACTACTTTTATAATGCATTTTATATATATATATATATAAAGGCTTTAAAATATATCACAAATCATGTTTAGAGTAAGAACAGCTAATAGTGTTGTTACAAAACCTTTCTGTTTACGGAAAGAGTTTTTTTCTTTTTTTTGTACGAGACGAAAGCTATTGGATTCATTACTGTGCACACGTTTACAGACTGAAAGACTATTTGTTATTCTATCTGTGGTAAGTATTTGAAAGCATGTGCTGGACAGACGCTGGTGGTCCTTTATTTTTTTGCTCTTTTTTTAAAAAGGTTTGTTTGTCTGGAAAACAGTGTGACCAGCTCTGTGTTTGACGCGTTTAACGGCTTCAAAGAAGAGAATAAAACTTTTGCTGAATGCAGAAAAACAATCCAATCTTACAGAATGCAGCTCTAATTTAGCTAAATTAAAAAGAAAAAACAAACCAACTTGGAAATATGAAGTTTCAAGTGTTTGGAAATATGAAAGTAGTGGGCTGGACAGAATGATCAGGCATTTAAATTCTGTGTTTTTTAGTTTATTTATTTCAATGCACATTAAAATCCATTCTTATTTTAGATGGGTTTAATATCATAAAACATATCTGAATCCCATTTTATCCGAAAAAAGAAAAGAAGAAATAATATAAACATTGTATAGATTTTTTTTTCCCTTGCATCACTAAAATTATTATATATTAATTAAAATTGTTATAATGAAATATTTTAATAAAAAAAAAAAAAAACATTAAAATAAAGAAATTTAAAAGCTATGGTAACGATTACTTCTGTATATATATATATAATTTTTTTTTTTTTTTTTTTTTTTTTTTTTGAGAGATCCTCACTGATTGCTGGTTTCCAGCTGTTGTAACTTATTTAACTATTCTAGTGAATTAAAGTTATACATGACTGTAGAGTGTAAGTGACAACTGATATCAAATTCTGTCCTGAGATGAAGAGAGTGATAAGCCATGCTGAGGAAGTAAGCCAATAAGCCGCCTCTACTGCATGCTCATGCCACTGATGAATGACTTTAACACATAAATAGAGAAAACAGTATTTTTGTTTGTGGTTGAGTGTTTACCTGGCACCAGGTGATGTACGGCTCTGCCAGGTTTCTCAGTTTGGCCACGCTCTCCTCCACCTGTCCTCTCTCAGGCTCCTCATGCTGGTACTTCTGCTGCGGTGTCGTGTAGAGAGACAGCTACCAAAGCAAAATGTGTTACAGGGTCATGGTTATAATGACAGTCTTTACCTTACTGTAGTTAACTGTTGCTGGTGATACACATCATTCAGGTTCTGTTGAACACAGGGGTCCTCAAACTACTGAATTCTAAATTTAACTCAGGCTTAGTTGAACTCATTTCACTTTAAAGTCTAACGACTTTTTTTTTTTTAAGTATTAAAGTATTAAAAACTACTTTAAATGGGTAAATCTCATGAAACTTTTTAGGAGCACATTATATGTATATAATACCATAATGTATCCATAGTTCTTTTTGCCTTTGTTCTCTATGGTGTTGAGGCTTAAAACTTAAAAAAACATTTGAAATGTTCTCTTGGCAACTCAATGAAGATAAGTTCAAGTTGAACCACTAAAACACCAAACACATAAAAAAATATAAAATTTGTAAAAATTATTAAAATAAAATAAACATACCTGAAAATAATGAAAATGACTAACTATATTTCTCAACCTAAAATTAAAACTATAAATTATAAAATATAAATATATTATATATATATATATATAAATGATAAAAATAAAAGCTAATAATAGTATATAAAAATACTAAAACAGAACGCAGTGTTAAAAATTGTTAGTATTGTAACCAGAATTTCTGTTGCTGCACGAGGCAAGATTATATTATTTCTAATATTAAAAGTTAACACACAGTCCCAGAATAATGAGTACATTTTTAAGATATTGATTTTTTTTTCAGATATTGTAATTTTTTAATGACTTTAATAACAGAGCGTTAAATCTACATCCGTTCTCATTAACTAATATAATCTTTATTCTCAATGATGATTTTCATTCTCCTAGGGATTCTGATTTTATTCATGTAAAATGCACTGTTTAGTTTTCGGCTGATGTTCGGGTCAGAATTACCTCATCTATATTCAGAGTTCTGCTGGGTTTGTCATCATCAGCGGAGGCCGCCAGCACAGAGGCAGAAATCAGTCCCAGACTGCCAGAGACTCCTGCAACCCCTCCAACCTTTCAGAGACACATGGATGAACCGGTCAGACCGAAAAACACAGCAGAGCAGTTATCTGAAGACAGACCTCTGGTTTGTGCTCACTGTCAACACATGCTGAACTCTGCTTCAACACACAGTGTATTTACCCAAGCTGCCCACTCACAGCTGTTTTAAGGACAGTCAAGGTCCCCCGCTTTTTCTTGTAGAGTTTAAACTGTGAGGATTTAATGAGTAACAGTGCCACAATAACAGACACTGGAGGCCAAAGGTGAAGACAGGTTACATGTTTTTCATTTGACTGATATTCACTTCTATTTGCATATAATAAATTGATAACAATGCAGTTTATAGCTACGTTCTCCCCTGGTTTCACTAAAATGAAATTCTGAGCTACTGACGGAAAATTGCACTGAACGATCTTAAAATATATCAGTGCCTTTGTTTTGTCTCGAGATGCACACCAGTATTGTTGCATTTAAAAGGCATTTAAATAAAAATTACTTAAATGTCCTAATTGTCTGTGAAACAGGCCTTTAGGTATAAAGTTAAGTTCTTGTAAGATTTACTCGTGTATCAATTCTATTCTATGTCCATTAAATATTGTTTTTGATAACTGAAATAGCTAAGAAAAATATAAATGTTAGATGAAAATCTTAAAACTGAAAAAAAAATTAGAAATGCTGCATCTATCTGCAAAGTTTAAAAACAAAGCAAATAGTAAAGAAAAGAAAAAAAAAGAAACTGAACATCTATAAAATTAAAGCGAACAATATATAAATAGTATATTTATAATATAAATAATAATTATAAAGAGCACTAAGTGTAATAAATATTTATAAAAAGTTAAAATGAACTAAAATTATATTTTTATTTTTTATTTTTAAACACTTTCATTACAGAGATAAATCATTGAAAGATTGGTTCCAGTTCATCTTCGGGGTTTTGTCGCCGCCTAGTGCCCGGATGTGGACACGCACGTCACCGCTGACGTGATAATACGGGATAATATATTTTATTTAAAAAATAATTACCGAAGTAATATCAAATGTAAGGTTGATAACTGTCTATTTATAGTGTCTTTGTATCTAATACGTTGAGCATAGACAGTAGCAAAATCAATAATGCCAAAGACACTTTTACTACCGGTATAATTATCTAACATTACAAATCGCGCCGATATATTAAGCTTTTTGCATACTGAACTCAGTCTGCAGAATAACTTAAAACAGTGTACAGAACATCAGGTTTATTTAAACAAGTTAAATACTTTATACTGTTGTATATCTTCTGCGGTGTCCTTGTATTTCCTGCCCTCAAATGCCTCCTTAAAGCTCAAAAACATATAATAATCTTTATATTAAAATCCCCTGAGCTGAAATTCAAGTACGTGTGTATTTCAGACTGATTATCGTGGGACTGAACGCATTATCAGAGTGTCAGCGACACAAAAACACAGTGAAGAACACAAACTAAAGACCCGACTGAAGTTTTCATTCTCACCTTGTACATGGTGCGCTCTTCTTCTTCTTCTTTCCTGTTGAGCTGCGATCAGACTGTCATCCCCGGAGCGCCATCTATAGGCTCATCAGGCTCATTATTAATATTTATTCTTTATAAATATTACAGTTCCACAGTGCTAGGAGGACATAATACATAAACATTACAATACTGATATTTATTATTATTGTTTCATCTAATGACAAAGACAATATTTATCATTTAAAATTGATTGAACTCGTAGTAGTATAACAAGAATGAAAACTGAAATAAAACTGAATAAAAACAATATAGACGTATTCTAAAAACAACTGCAAATTACTAAGAATTTAAATAAAAAGGATTATATTATTTTATTACCAATAATAGTAATAATAATAATAATAATAAAAATACTTATAAGATTGGCTTTTAAATTTTATTTTATAAAAATACACAAAATACATTAAACATCCCAGCGTACATCCCAACAGTCTCACTCCACAGTAGAATCTTTTTTTTTTTTTTTTTACAAATAAAATGCGATCAAATCTATGAAGATGTCAAACGTCGGGGTTTTTCTGCCATCTAGTGTTTTGAAGCATACTGCAGTCGAAACTTTTTTGACTAATCGACTGTTTTAATATACGCAAAATTACTAACTGATATTTTGGCCATTATTTGCTGTATATTATTTTGTTTGTAAGAAGAAAAGCGTCATCATCCTCTCGGCTGAAAGTTTCACTGGTTTCCTAGCAACCGCTACAGACACGTGCACTGGTCTCAACAAACACCACACACAGCTTGCTACAGCATTATATGAATCAACATATTCATATATGTACGTGCATATGTTATGGAGGAGAGGTGAGTGCCGTCTGATACTTTATGAAAACCTTGCAAAAGAGAATACAATTTCTAATGTTCAGAATGATTGTTTCTGATTTATTAGAACGGAGGATTATGATAATTGTGCCAGAAGAATTCAGGCTTATTGGAGATGTTTTAGGGACAGACGGCTCTTCAGACTCTTGATGAACACTGTACGATCAGCTGTAAGCTCATTTAACATTTGTCTCTCTGACAAAATGCTGTGTATGAATTATTACAGCGTTATAACATTATTATATCTCACAAATGATAAAAAAGGGACACAATGAACTTAACAAAACAAAACAAAACATTTTGAAGTAGAAATAATTTAAATAATGTCTTCTAAAATGTAATCCAACCCAAAAGGCAAAAATGATTTAATTTTTAAAAATATGTTTAAATATTTTATATATATATATATATAAATTCATAATGCATATATAGACAACAAAAGTCTTTTTAATATGTTTGAACATATAGCACATTAAAATAAATACATTACAATATTATATTTAGAATAAATGATTAATAATAATCAATTATAATATAATAGTAATTATTATTATTATATTCAATATTATTATATTTCTTGCTCCTGAAATATATTTTTAAAATATGAATTTTAAACTAAATATATTAATTTTCAAGAATATATTTAATTGAGCTTCACTGTTTAGAACAGATGTTTAGCATATTTTAAATATATTTTGGCCATTTATTTATTTATTGCTGGATGGGAATAATCTTTGTTATATTTACAACTTTGAAACCTCATAATGTTGGTTATTTTCACTAGAAAGCACTACTTACTCAGACCCCAGCTTCATCTGTTTTACTGTAAATAAAGTTTATTAATTAGGTGAGGTTGTTTTCGTTTAGCAGTTTGATCAAGTGTGTGTGTTTGTGTGTGTGTCAGGAACAGTGTCTGGCATCCGCTGTTCTGCGTCAGCTCAGTCCGAGAGAAGCTGAACTGCTGAAAGACCCCAGTATGAAGTGCAAGATCAGATTCAGGTATGAACTTACATGCAAAACATAATCAAGAAGCATTAAAAGGTGGACCAGAAGCTGTCTTATGCAATAATAGGCCTGCATTTTAACCGACACTGAAAAATATTTACTGAAACAAAACATGAGACAACTAGCCCCTTGAACTTCTGTTCAGGTTTGCTGGTCCTCGGTTTCCACCTTCACTTGTCTTCAAGATTTTCCACATTGGAGGAGGAGGACACTATCTGTCTGGCAAAAACGTCTTTTCTCCCTCCAACCAGGTCATGAAAGCTTGGTCCAGAGTTATTTCGCCATCACTGCAATACTAGACTAGTTTTTATGAATTGGCAACCAAATAAATGAAAAATGTCTATGTAATTTTTTTTTTCTGTTACTGTTTATTTATTTAAAAAACAATAGGTTTTTTTAAACGTGTGCTGGTCTTGGAATCTGGTTTATTCTGATGCATCTTAGTTTTAGTTTGTTATTTATCAAGTTAACTAAATTAAAATGAGAAATGCTATTTTTACCAGCTATTTTACAATAATAATTTTTTTTTTTTTATAATCCAAGACCATTATTTTTAATTTATTTTATTTTTTTACAATTTTTATTTTTCAGGTAACAACATCTTTTTGTTTGTTTGTTTTGTTTTGTTTTTGGTAACTATATCCTGTGCTGGTATCAGATCAGATCTGTTTATTAGTTTACATCCTTGCTTTTGCAGAAATAAAGGAAAAAATGCATGCATTTCAATGACTGCACTATGTATGGCTGCATCAACAGGCCACAGCAGACACCTGCAGAATGATGGGAAACAGAGCATTTATGGATATCATTTCAATGGATGAGTTTTACAGAGCTGCTGTTGAACGGCAGGACGTGATTTGCATGAGAGACTATATGCAGGTGGACAAAAAACACCCCTCAGGCTACATTCACAGCCCAATTCTGTGACACAGTCATGCTGTTGTGTTGTCTCTCGCTCAGTATTCCAGCCACCTGGATAAGCTTCCAGCATGTGTAGGAGGAAGGGAAAACGGATGGAGGTTCCTGTCTCTGAAGGTGCTGTCCCAGGACATCACGCTCAGGGAGGGTGTGAAGACAGGAACAAGAGGCGTGTTGAACACGGTCCTGCCGTTTAAATGTCTCGCCCGCTCTCATTCTGCTGGACAGCAGCTCTCACACAGGTATTGACAAACAGCATTTTTCAGCTGTTTGGACCCTCATTCTGACGACACCCATTCACTGCAGAGCATCCATTAGTGAGCAAGTGATGCTACATTTTTCCAAACAAAGAAATAAACTCTACATCTCGGCTGTTCACATTTTGGGTGAACTATTTCTTTAACATTATTCTGATGTGCCTTTCTCACATTACAGAGGTTCCCGAGTCTCTACACGACAATCTGCCCGTGCTCAAAACACTGCGGCTCGCAAGAGACGCCTCTATGGCCTGAGTAAGGCTGAAAGGGTATGTTTCATTATTATAATATTTTTAAGATGTAGTTTTTGCGTCTGTCTAAACATAAAGGCTATGGTTTCCCATCTCTTTTAATGATAACTGTAGAAAAAATATATAGAAAAAAGACACTTTATTGTTTTATAGATTTTCAACAAGTGTTACAAAGAAACATCTGTAATAGGCAAAATAGACCAAAATATTTAAAACAGTTATACTTTACAATAAGTTTTTATGTTTTACCATTAGTGAACTGCATTAGTTAACATTAACTCCTAATTTATTAATCTAGTTCATTTCAACTTTAACTAATATAAGTGACCCTGGACCATACATCATCTGAAAGCTGAATAAACAGGCTTCTATTAATAGATAGTTTGTTAGGACAGGACAATATTTGGCTGAGATACAACTAATGACAAATTTTAAAGAAAAAATGCCTTTAAAACTGTCCAAACCAAGTCCTTAGCAATAATATTTCTATTTAAAATTCAGTTTTAATATATTTATGGTAAGAAATGTACAAAATATCTTCATGGAAAAGGATCTTTACTTAATATCCTAATAAGAAAAATCTATCATATTTTTAATATATCATGTGGTTCTTATTACTGCTTTTGTGCTGCAGGGTCACATATTTAAAAATGTTTAAAAGTAATAAATTATAATCTAACATTAACGAGATGACATATAGCAAATAGTTTGTTCATTGTTGGTTAATCCACTAATGTTAAAATATGCGACCTTATTGTGAAGTGTTACCAAAAAAAACCAACATAAAATAACATTTAATATATACAAAGGACACAATTCATAGGAACACTAAGTCCTAGCTGACAGAAAGGGAGAACACTGAGAGTAAAGTTGATGAAATGATTGAGATTTATTTGTATTTGCTGTGGGACCAAACACGGTTTGCTCTCTATAACATCCAGATATTAGCTGAACAGAAGCACATTAACACCAATGACATGAAGAAACAGAATGAGACGACAGAGAAACTGGACATCAAGATAGTTGTGCCATCAGTCGAGACAGAAGACTACAACTCATCTGAGTCTGAATGGGAGGAAGAGGCCGAGGAACTGTGCAACTGGTCAAAACAGTTGAACATAGACGCTGTAGAAGCACCTGCATTCATTCAGTTAGAGAAATAACATTTTACACTATTTGATGCACTGATTTAGGTTTGATTTTCAGTAAATAATACAGCCTAGTGCATTATTCTGAGGTGCTTACATTGAAAATCAATATGTTATCGGTGTAATTGGTCAAAACCAACTGGAACAATCGTAGTTGTAGAGGTCTGGATTAATGTTCACACATTGTAAACATTTTGGCTCTTGCTTTACCCCACTTCTCATGCATGCACTCTCTAAAGACATCCTTTCCAGAAACTGAACTGTACAGTACTAATTTTCTGCCATGCAACATGTGACCAGAAGTCGTATTGCATCATTTAAATATTACGCACAACTGTTTATGCCTTAATTTCCAGATTCTCATCTTGTTGCAGTCATTTGCAAATTAAAGGAACATGCACGTCCATTAATAGGCTATTCCTATTTATTAGTGTCATATCCATAGGTGTTTCTGTCTTTCTGCCTCCATTTTATATCTATTTTCATGCATGCACACCTGTATGTAAGCATGTTGAGAAAAATGCTAAACAAAACAAAATGCTAGCATGAAAAATAATAATAATAATGAACCTTTTTTTTCACTAAATATGCAATAAAACTAATATGTATATATTTTTTTGGTTATGGATTAAAGGAACTGTGATGTTTACATTTTGTAAATTTAATATTTTATCTAATACTTTGTGTGCATGAAAACATACAATGATCCAACCAGTGGGCACTTTGAGGGCCACCAAAATATAGATATTCAATGTGGATGTTGCAGTTGCAGAAGTGAGAATCACTCAGTTTTGTAATTCTAATGAGAAAAAAAGCCTCATGCATGGACCGAAAAAAGTATTTTATTTAAAGTAATACCTTTTCTCACTAAATATGGGAGATTAGAAAAATACACCATGCATGCACGACCAAAAAACTATTAAATATGAAACATTAAAAAGCCTCTTGCAAGGACACACACACACACACATAAACTGAACACAGAACCAGTCATATTTGTAGCAAAAGCAACTGTATAGGTCAAAATGATTGATTTTTCTTTCATGGCAAAAATCATTAAGATATTAAGTAAAAGATCATGTTTCCTGAAGATATTTCGTAAATTTCCTACCATAAAAATACCAAAACTTTATTTATGATTAGCTATATGCATTGCTAAGGACTTCATTTGGACAGCTTTAAAGGCAGTTTTCTCAATATTTAGATTTTTTGTACCAGATTGCAGATATGCAAGTAGTTGTATCTCAGCCAAAAATGTTCTGTTAATCCAAACAAACCATACATCAATCGAGAGCTTGTTTATTCAGCTTTTCAGATTATGGACAAATCTCAGGTTTACAAAAACCGGTTTTGTGCTCCAGTCACATTTTGATTTGGGCTTAGATTAGGAAAATGACAACAACAAAAAAAAGTACCAAATAAAACACCTGGGATGTTTCTCAACAAACTGCCAGTCTTTCGGTGTCTATATAACGTGAAACAGATTTGATTTCCATCGTTAAAATGTGTGTGCGCTACATATTTCAGACAGGTGATGTGAGCATGAAAATGCTGCGCCAACCAGTGTGCGCTTTCAAGGGCCAAACAAAGAAAACATAGATGTTCGACATTAACAGTTCGTTCGATGAGGTTTAAACACTGCGTGAAAAGCATGCTTGTGTTCTTGGCACGATCATTTTCGCTGTCGTTCGCCGTTAGCTTCGCGTTCTCCGGGTAAATGTTGGTCACTGGCCTTCCGCGTTTTCCTGCAGCTCTACGCAGTGACGTGTCGCGCTGACGGCGGCTCGCTCTGTGGCGGAGCAGCGGGCTGCGGCGCGTCTGTCTGCGGAGCTCCGCCCTCCCTGCGCACTCCGCGGCCCGCCCAGCGCCCGCTAACTCCCGCTCCAGCCCTGCCCGAGTCTGGGGGAATCCGACGGCCTGCCTGCCTGCCTGGGGAAAATCTGGAGGCCGCCCCGCGCGTCGATCTACGGTAAGCGCGCTGATACCGACGAACCGGACCGCGCGGGTTTCATCCCGCCCGCTCGTTGCACACGCGCGTCGGGTTTGTGCGCGGTTATTGCACGTTATGTTGCATTATGTTGCGCGTCGCGGCTGGAGACGCGAGGCCTCGGATTGGCCGCCGGGCCTCGGGCCTTGCGCAGGCCGCAATCGGGCCTGAAGCTCTGGGGGTGGGTTATTGTTTATAAATGCCGCTGTATGCACGCGACACCAAACGCCCCTTTGTTTTTAAAGCAAAACTCGCGCGTATGCATGCGTGGGAATCAAACGCGCGATGTGTTATGGCTCAAAATGGCGCGCGTAGGGCCAGGAAGGTTTTGTTTTCAGTGGAAGGGGGGAAATTATGGTCACAAGGCGCCATGATTATGTCCGGTTTCAGGTGCTGAAATACGAGGAAACATTCAGCGCGCGGGGGTTGGGAAGCTTCGGCGCGCGCTACTGCACGCGTTCTTCTCAAATGCATGAAGCTTCGAGTGTTTCTTGACGTGCACAAAGCGTTTAATTGTGTTTTGCCTTGAGTTTAAAGACGCGTTGCATCGTTTTAGTAAATGCACACCCGTTTGTTGGTGCTCGCGTTTCATTTCCAGTCGCTCGTCTTGTCGCAGTCATTTGCAAATTAAAGGGACATGCACGTCCGTTAATAATCTGATTATTTTCATTGGTGTCATATTCATAAGTCTGTGCATGCACGCCTGTCTGTCTGTCTGTTGCATGTTTACATTATGGCAACTAGTTTTTGAAGCCTGTCACATTGATATGATTCTTCCCAGTTCTTATGCTATAAAGGCTTCTTTCTGTGTTTACTTTTCATGAGGGAGTAATTCTGCTATAAATGATTGTCTAAATATTTATTCATAAATGCAGACATTTTGAACGAATTGTGTGTGTTGTTGTGTTAGTTGTGCCGTGGCCAATGAAGAATAAAGACGATGGATGAGGAGGTGACAAGGCTTGCTCTCCGTTCCCAAGAGCCAAAGATAATACTGCATGGCTCAGGTAATAAAGATACCGTGATAGTTGATTTGATTGGTACAAATATATATTTTTTCATAATGTAGAATTATAATTACACACATATGGCATAATGCTTATATGCAATTACATCGTCATGTGAATAAATAGTTATATATTTCTGTGATTGTATGAATTAATGTGTGTGCATAATATTTAAATATATTAAAAATTAATTAATGATTAATGATGAATGACTTCCAAAATAAGTTTTTGTTTGAATAATGTGTGTATACTGTGTATATATAATAATTATGTATATATAAATACAAACACATGCATGTGTACATATATTAAATATATTGATATATAATATAAAATTTAAGAATATGAATATACAAATATATAAACATGTAAATATATTCTGTATGTGAGTATTTATATATACATAATATATATACATGTATTATATAAACAAAACTGTTTATTTTGGATGCGATTAATCATTTGACAGCACTAATAATAATTCTTACAGTTGTCTTGCATTATTGTTATTAATGATTAATAATGATAAAAGTGAAATATATTAAATGGGAACAACAAATACGTAAATATACATAACTGAAATAAATCTATATGATTAAAAGCATAGTTTTACACAAATATATTAAATGGCATAATGTGGAAGAAAAATGTTTTTTGTATTTAATTATAATATAAAATGAATTTTATGTTAAGTATTTAATATATTTTATAAAATGTAAAAATTATGAAATATATTTATTATAATATGTAATTTTAATTATAATAATGAATATAATGACTTAAAATGAATATTTAAATAAAATTATACTGTAAAATGTATGTAATTATGTTTAGTAATACATATAAATGTATTTATATTCATGAATTATAATTTTTATATAATAATAATTAGGGCTGGGCGATATATTATGCGCATCTCATCAGTAAAGCCGGTTCTTTGATGGGCGGTAAATCTCCATCAACTGTTTTTAAAAGGAACGCCAGATTATGCACAGAGCCGTAGATCACTGAGAAGCTGCGCCATTGAATCACCGCGAACTCAACGCGTAGCTTCTCACTGATCGACGGCTCTGTGTATAAGCTGGCGCTGGATTTAAAAACGTCTGTAATCAAAGAACCGGCTTTACTCACGAGATGCGCATAATATATCATTCGATA
>JAUCMU010000097.1:26810520-26843929 GCA_032275025.1 Enteromius treurensis
GAACTCATCGCGTAGCTTCTCACTGATCGACGGCTCTGTGCATAAACTGGCGCTGGATTTAAAAACGTCTGTAATCAAAGAACCGGCTTTATTGACGAGATGTGCATAATATATCATTCGATATATATATATATATATATATCGCCCAGCCATAATAATAATAATTACCTTGATGTGTGCTTTTATTGTCTGTTTTTTTTTTTTTCTATTAAAGGCATACTCCACCCCCCGAAATGAGCATCTTGTCATTAATCTCCTGACCTCATGTCGTTCCAAACCCATAAAAGCTTTGTTCTTCTTCAGAATACATTTTAAGATTTTCGATTAAGATTGGTTAAATATTTTTTCAATATTTAGATGTTTTTTGCATCCTCACAATCCAGAAATTTAAGAACGTTTGAATCTTGGGCAAACCCTCTTAACAAACCATACGTCACCGGAAACTCTTTCAGATCATGTATAAATCCGATTATGACTGGTTTTGTGGTCCAGGGTCACACATATAGTCGTGGTGGTCATGAAGTGCAGACTGTAGTTGTGTGTGTTGTGGCAGATGAAGGAGGTGCAGGGGAGGAAGAGGAGTATGTGGTGGAGCTGCAGGAGACGGTGCTGGTGTCGGAGGTGGAGGGAGAGGCCGCGTCTGTCCAGGGCTTCTCCTCCGATGAGCTCGTCATCCAGGACGCGGTGGAGGACGTGGTCGCCGAGTACGTGCACTGTGACGATGATGAGGGCGTTGCCGTGGAGACCTGCGTGATGTCACTGGAGGGCGAGGAGGAAGAGGAGGACGGCGTTGCCATGGCAGAGATGACGGAGGATGTTCTGGTGACGGAGGGAAGGGACCCTGAACAAGACTCGGACGGCTGCGGAGATTACCTCATGATCTCCTGTAATTCACCCAATCATTCAGTCTGTTCGGTTTATTGTTTCAAATGCGGCTCTAGTTGTGTTGTTAACATTAGTTAATGCACTGTGAACTCACGTGGACTAACAATGAACCACTGTTTTTTTTATGAACTAATGTAAATGTAATGTTCATTGTTTGTTTATGTTAGTTAATACATTAACTAATGTTAACCAATGACGCCTTACTGTAAAGTGTATTTTAGAATATTATCCTCAACTTATTTCAGATAGACACAAAGGCAGCATTTTCTTTTTAGTTTTTCATTTAACGCTTGTGATATTTGTTGCGTAGTTTTTTTTAAATATATCTTCAGTTTTTAATAAAAAACAAATATATCTTAGATGTATTTTGTTCTTCTTAATTCAGTAAATGTAATTTTTTGTTAATATCTGCACTTTATATTAAAAAATACAATTTGTTATTAGTTTTTATAATGTTATATATGTTATAATATGATTTGTTTTTATGTTTGTCATCTAATGTTTGTTTTAATTCAGTTTTTAATTTTTCAAAAAATAATTCTAGTTTATGTTTTGTTGGTTTTTTTCTCACTTATTTGCGAGCACAACGTTTATTTATTGTAACGTTTATCTATTTTTTATCTATAATTGGCTTTTTTTTGTTCATTTAATTATTCGTTCATTTGTTTCTGTCTGAATAGTTTGGACAACATTTTTGTGACTGAAATAGGCAATGAAACATGTATTTAAAATCTGCTCAAAGTGTTGATGATGCAGTCTGCTCTTCCTCCTGTAGTGGATGACGCGGGTAAGATGGTGTCTGGAGATGGAGATGAGGTGACAGTCGAGGGAGCGATAGATGATCAGGAGGTGGAGAAGGACGAGGACGGACAGGAAGTCATCAAAGTTTACATCTTTAAAGCTGACTCTGGAGAAGATGACCTTGGTGAGGGAACGAGATCTGAGCCAGTGCTACTTTACTTTTATTTCTATACAATTAAAGTATTTAGAGGCAGAGAATTTTGAATGAGCTTTTATTTGTACAGTTATTGGCAGTTGTAATATTATATCATATCATATATTTTATAATGTTTTTTTGTTGTTTTCTATTAAGGTTTTGTTTTTGTTTCAGCTTCACTAATTTAAGTATATAAATATATTATTATTATTATTATCATTATTATTATTAAATATATTTCAATTGTTTGCCAAGTTTATTTTTCTTCAGTTTGTTTTTTAAAAAGATAATTTAGTTTATAGTTATATATGCATTAGTCTTATTAGTTTTTGTATATTATTATTAATAATATATTATTAATAATATTATTATTATTTTGTATATATATATATATCATAACATTATACAACACTACAAAAACTAATTATTTTATAATATTTTATAATAATAAATATATTTTAATTTAACATATGTAATTTATTATTTTTATTTTAGTGTTAGAAATTTTAGTACTCCACTGTAAACTTATTTTAATTAGTTGCCAAGGCAACTTTTTTTTATTTTT
Organism: Enteromius treurensis; assembly: GCA_032275025.1. Classification (NCBI taxonomy): domain Eukaryota; kingdom Metazoa; phylum Chordata; class Actinopteri; order Cypriniformes; family Cyprinidae; genus Enteromius; species Enteromius treurensis. The sequence continues at coordinate 26,812,908 of JAUCMU010000097.1, forward strand.
TTTTTTATAATTTATTTAAGTTTAGTTATGAGCTTTTTTCATTTTTAATTGGGTCTTTTTTAAATATTTATTTAATACAGTAATATTCCAATTTTCTATTTAAATTTTTCACATATTACAGATTAAGTTTTAGTAATTTTGAAATGTCACTTGGTTTCTGACACAAAGCTGCTTATTTCATGTATTATTTATTCAGTTTTTATGATTTATAATAGTTTTATTTAACAATAGTAAGCACTGTATTGGCCACACTTCAGTTCAATTAAACAACTCTGCTCAAACTGCAGGTTCAGTGGGTGGTTTTTGGAGATTTGCCACAACTTTAGTTCGGATCCAATTATGCATCATGATTGTGGAGATTTGTATCCCAATGTCTTACCATATTTAGAGGTTGTTGCTTGTGTTCAGCCAGGCTTAAACATTTTTCATTTTTACTTCAGGCTGAAAATGTTGCCAGGGCAAGCTAAAAAAAAACATAAAAAGATGAAAACTTGTATTTTGTTGGTGCTGTTTGTCATTTGAATAGCTTGAGATGAGGATTTGTTCCAGTAATAGGATGTGTAGTTGAACTGTGTGTGTGTGTGTGTGTGTGTGTGTGTGTGTGTGCAGGAGAGACGGTGGATCTCGGGGAGAACGAGGCTGTGGCTCTGGCTGAGCCTGTGGTCCGGCCGCTGAGAGAGAAGATGGTCTACATGTCTGTGGGAGACGCTCATCACACGCAGACCGATGGTGAGAAACTCTGCAAACCCTAGTCTAAAATATGAAGCAGCACAGCTGTTTTCAGGATCACAATTAGCTTTAAACTATACATTTTTTTTTTACAACTATACATTCTACACAAATAAGACTTAACAATAAATAATAATATGTGTGGATCCTGAACAGAAGATTTATCGACAGATTTGTGCAGCAGTCACTCCATATATACACAGCTGTATAGAAAATAAGCATATAGTGCTGTCAAACAATTAATAAAAGCTATTTTCCAAAACAAAAGCTTTTCTTTACATGTTATATTTGTATGTACTGTGTATATTTGTTAAGCATATATAAATACAAACACATGCGTGTATATATTTAATTAAAATATACTGTTTATATATTAAATATCATATCGAATATAAGAAAATAAATATATAAATGCAATTACATGTAAATACTTTCAGCATATATAGTGTAGGTGTGTGTTTTAATATATACATAATAAATAAACACAGCATAAGCACATATATTATGTAAAGAAAAACATGGATGTGATTAATCGTTTGACAGCACTAGTATTTACATAGTACTTGAGCTAGAGGCAGTAAATAGAGATGGAGAATGATTTGTAGACATGAAATACAACAGTTTTGAAATCCATTTACTGAAGCTGAAATGCTAAAATTGCGCATAAATAAGGGGACATTAAATACTAATACAAATATTAAGAACATACAGCAGAATTACTAAAATTAAATCATAAAAATAAATTTATATAAAAAAATGACAAATGTAAAAAAATGTTATACTACTATTTTAAAAACAATTTTTTTAAATAACAATTATCTAATCTTTTGCTTTGTCTAGCATGTTTCAAATACAAAGAGAAAATAATAAAAAGTATTTATTTCACTGGATTATCCAAATACAGCACGATTATTTAATATATAATTATTACATGATTACTTAATATATAATTATTTTTTTTATTTAATAAGTAATTTTTTAACACATTTAATATATTTTAATATTTTGATGTTTTGTTTTTCTAAATTTCCATCAGAAATATCTTCTATATTGTGAAGGTATAGTGTGCTGATATACCCATACAATGACATGTTTGCTTGTTATTGGCTTCAAAAGCAAGTGCTTTTCTTGTGCTACAAATGTCGAATTATGCAACTTCAGGGGAACATGTCAAAACAGCACCGTAACCACTGAAGACATTGAGAAGGGCGTCTTTCTTAATGACGATTCCTCTTGGTTCCAGTTTTTAAAAAATGTCATTATTATTGTCCCAAATGTACTCCTTTCTCGTTTTTAAGCTGCAAAATGCAATAGTGTGTGTTTTCAAAGATGAAACTCTGTGATTTGAAGCATTGAAACGGCATGAGACACACTACTGCTAGTCTGGATGTCATCGTTAGTGTCATGTAGTTTCAGATGCTGTTATTGTGTGTGGATCCATTGTTTATGTGCAGTGTGTGGTGTTTTGTGCGCAGGAGGATCGAAGCTCTCGGATGAGGTGTACATGGAGGTGGTAGTTGGAGGAGAGGAGCCGGTTCCTCACGACAGGCCGTATGACAGCACTGCCCTCAGCAAGGACTTCATGCCCGTGGCGTGGGCCGCTGCATACGGTCAGGAGTCTGCATTTCACTGACCCTGCAAATCCAGATCATGTAGCATAACTGCAACCTAAAAAGACTCTGGTTACTCCAAACAACTCCCTGCATGCATTAGGGCTGTCAAAATGACTGAAAAAACTACATTAGAATTTTCTACTTAAATAGGATCAAAATTCAATTTATATTCAAATATTTGATATTAAACATTTAATATTAAAAGGCATCATTTGAGCTTCTCTCCTGAAGCCACAACGGGGTGCGTTGAGTAAAATATTACGCACGTTTCTTCAAAGCGTAATAAAATAACACAACTACCTTTGAAAAAAATGCATAATGTTTGAAATAATGTTTATAATCCATATATAATTAGGTTTCTTAAACACTTAGGAAAAAACTGCACTGACTGTGAATGTATGTTTAGATTAATAACGAAAGAGTACGCTACTTTCTTCATTTAAAAGCTTGACATGCAGTCAAGACATAATGTGTTTGATTTGATGTCACTGACTCCTTTGTAACCCTGGACCACAAAACCAGTCACAAGGGTCAGTTTGTGGAAATTGAGAATAACAACTATGTTTTCATTGATGTAGGGTGTGTTAGGATAAGACAGTATTTGTCTGTATTTGGAAAAAAAGTTCTAGTCAATGCACTTTACTGATCAAAAATATATTAAAAAGTTTTGATATTTGTGGTAGGAAATGTAAAAAATATCTTCATGGAACATGATTTCTACTTAATTATCCTAATGATTTTTGGCATAAAAGAAAAATGGATCATTTTGAGTCATACAGTGTATTGTTGGCTAATTGGTACAAATATAGCCGTTCTGCAAATGACTCCAGGGTCACATATGAGTATTTTGAACGACAATAAAGTTGGGGTTTTGCATGGATTCGGATGTTACTTCTAATGCTAGATTATTTGAATCTGCTCGCAAGCAGGTGCGGATGAGGGCTGTGAGAACCGGAACGGAGCGGCGAGCGCGTTACTGCACATTGACGAGTCGGATCCACTGGACAAACTCAACCGGCAACACGGCAAGAACAAGAGACGAGCTGAACCCCGACAGGTCCAAACAGGTATCGGCGCGCTCACCTCTCACTAACTTATTAATGCACCTTCGGTTTTGTGGAATTGCTTTGAAAGTCCAACGTTTTACAGAAAATAGCAGATTGCATATGATGTTTGAGGCGAAGTGCATCATGCTGCAGGACCATGTCAAATCAACTAGTGAAATAAAATGATGATTAAAAGTGGTGGCAAAAAGGCACAAATATGCATTTATTACATTATACCAATAATGTAATAAATGTTAAATGGTGTAACATTTAAATTTGATTTTGTTGTATCCAGCATAAATATAATTTTTTTTACACCTTCATTTTAAATACATTTTTAGTGATATTTTCATCTATTATATTTTATTGTACTTCATCATTATTCCAATGAACAAAAATGTTTTGTTAATATTTTCAGTTTTAATTTTTGTAATGTTATATTTTTATTTACTATTTCTGTTCAAGTTTTTTTTATATTAGATCTTATTTTGTTTTAGTTCAGTTTTTATTTATTTCAAGGCTGTAATGATTTTACCAATTTTAGTACTTGAACTTAAACTAAGTGGAAGTTAGAAATGTTGCCTTGCCAACATTTTATTTTAGTTTATTGTATTTCAATTAACGATAATGCTTTTAACATTTTGCCTGCCGAATGTTTTGTATTTCACTTTTCTGGGTTCTCGCAGTTACGAACTCAGAGGTGCTAATACGCATCTCCTGAATGAGTCTAGAACGTGGCAATCAAAAACACATAAGAGGAAGATGCAGAACAAAAGATCTCCTATGTAAGCACATGAAAGAAAAAAAAAGAAACTTTGACTGCATAGTGAATTGTCAATCCAGGAAGTGGTCAAGGACTGTGCAAGCTTTCAGGATGCTGACTGAAGTGATCTACTGCATATATGCTTTGATCATTGTGCTGAATAAGCTTGAGATGTATTTAAAAAGACATTTTTTTTGCTCAAAATGTTTTATTTTTTTGTTTGTTTTTACCTACCTACATTCAAGTGTAGATGAAAAAGAATGTTTGAAGCTAAGCTGTATATTTTTTATTTTTGTTTAACAGTCTGTACAGAGGGTCTGTTCTTTATTTTGATGTATTGCCTGTTCAGATATTAGTGCAAAAAAATATTCTGGGGCCTGTGATATTTTAGTGAAAATCATAAAAAAAAAAAAAAGATTGCATTGACTTTCAACTTTTTTTATTTTTTTTTTCAAAAGCGCTGGCAGGGAAAGAGTTAATAGTTTTGCTTAATATTCCTAGTTGCATATTGCATTATATAAATGACTGGCTACCAAACTGATTCTCTTTTATCTTCCTGCTGTCCTTTTCTGTCTCCTCTTGTTCCTCTCCAGCGATTATCATCGGTCCGTACGGACAGCCCCTGACTGTCTACCCCTGCATGCTGTGCGGCAAGAAGTTCAAATCCCGCGGCTTCCTCAAGCGCCACACTCGCAACCACCACCAGGACGTGTTAAGTCGCAAAAAGTACCAGTGCACGGACTGCGACTTCACCACCAACAAAAAAGCGAGTCTGCACAACCACATGGAGGTGCATGCGCTCAGCAACAAAGCACCGTTCGAATGCGAGACCTGCGGGAAAGAGTTCCACCAGCAGGCGGCGCTCTTCTCGCACCGGCTCCAGCACCACCACCAGGAGCAGAAGTCGCCTACGGCCATCGCCTCGCCGCTCTCTCCGGCCGCTGCCACCAAGACGCATAAATGCAAGTTTTGCGATTATGAGACTGCCGAGCAAGGGCTGCTCAATCGCCACCTGCTGGCCGTGCACAGCAAGAGCTTCCCGCACATTTGCGTGGAATGCGGCAAGGGTTTCCGGCACCCGTCGGAGCTGAAGAAACACATGCGCACGCACACCGGCGAGAAGCCGTACTCGTGCATGTACTGCGATTACAAATCGGCCGACTCGTCCAATCTGAAGACGCACGTGAAGACGAAGCACAGCCGCGAGCTGCCGTTCCGCTGCGAGCGCTGCGGGCAGACCTTCGGCGAGGAAGACGAGCTGACGCAGCACGCGGCGACGCACGAGGACGCCCGGGGACACCAGTGCAGCCACTGCGACCACCGCAGCTCCAACTCCAGCGACCTGAAGCGCCATGTCATTTCCGTGCACACGAAAGACTACCCGCATAAATGCGCCGTCTGCGGGAAAGGCTTCCACCGGCCATCCGAGCTTAAGAAGCACTCGGCGTCGCATAAAGCCAAGAAACTGCACCAGTGCCGCCACTGCAACTTCAAGATCGCGGACCCGTTCGTTCTCAGTCGCCATATCTTATCCGTTCACACTAAAGAACAGCAGCAACCGGAGGCGCAGTCGCCGACTCCGCCCGCGCAGGCTTCGCCGCCTCAAGCCCCACCCACTGAAAAGCCCGCCCCCAAGAGGACTATAAGTGCGGCGCAATTAGCAGCGCCCGCTGTAAAGAAATCCGGTGGCAGCTCAAAGGGTCCGCGAGAACGGAGGGTGTATCAGTGTCAGTATTGCGACTACAGCACGGGAGATGCGTCTGGCTTCAAAAGACACGTTATTTCCATCCACACGAAGGACTATCCGCATCGCTGTCAGTACTGTTCGAAGGGCTTCCGGAGACCTTCGGAGAAAAACCAGCACATTATGAGGCACCACAAAGACATGGTGCCGGCCGAATGAGCTCCTTCTCTTTCTCCGCTCACTTCCGTAAACGCACTAAACAGCGAGTGATTGGAAATCACCGTCCCTCGTGTTGGCAACCTCTGTATCGGGCTTCTCGACCAGACCCCTCATGCATAGCTGTGTGTGTGTGTGTGTTGTGTTTGTATGCAAGAGAAATGTTTGTAGCGACATAGGCTGGAAGTGCTTGTTTGTGATCACATGGTCTCTGGTCTTAAAGGAACAGACCGGCTAAAAAGCGAAATTTCTGTCATCATTTATTCACCCTTGTGTGTCATTTTCATACCTCTTTGCATTTCTTTGTTCTGCTGAAGGAAACGTATTTGACTTCTATTCCATTAGGAAGTACGTTATGGACGCAAAAATGTCATTGTACTGACAAATCGGATTTATTTTCTTTATTTTGAACGCACACACAAACAACAGATTTGGTTCCCAGCAGATTCATGAAGACATTTTAAATAGTGTCGGTAACTAAACAGTTTCAGTTCCCGTTGACGTCCATTGAATTCAAAGAGAGGTGTTGTGAAGAATTTGGGTAGCCGTGCTTATTCGGTTTCCGTTGACTTCCTATCTTTTGTTGGTTCAATGGAAGTCACTAGGATTGGAAACTCTTTGGCTGCTGGCATTCTTCAAAACATATACTTTTGTGAAAGTCATACACACTTGAAACATGGTGACAGAAATGTTTTTATGAAATATCCCTTTAAAGGAACAGGTCACTCTAAAATTTAAAATGTGAAAATAATTCACTCGCCCTCGTGTCTGGTGACTCATTTTCTTTATATTATGTCATTATCTTCTAATAATGTATTACATAAATATTAAAATAATTTATTTTCCAGATCTTCTGAAGACGTATTGCATAGCCAAATGTATGTTGGTATTCATTGAAAAATCTTCTAGAAATTAATATCAATGATAAAAGGGTATGACTAGAGGGTGAGTAAATAATGACATTTTTCATTTTGACCAAACTATTTCTTTACCCGTAGATGTTTTCAATGCATTTCAGTTTGGTTTAGTCATCTTAAAAGATGTGCATCCAGCCTCTGGGATCAGGTGCATATTCCTGAAGCGTTTCAGAGTGTTGCGTTCAAGCCGAGTAGCCAACGTACCCTCTCTGAAATGCTTTATGAATATAGGACGGTGTGATTGATATCAGTCTTGCACTTTACTAGCATGTCTGTCTGATGGATTGATAGATAGACTGTTTGAAAACATGTTTTTAATGTTCAGAAACACGTCAGAAAGGCTGTTTTCCATTGACACATTGCCTTATTTTGCAACGTGTGTGTGTGTGTGTGTGATCAGGACGAGGTTATAGGGAATATCTGGTCTCTCAAACCTTTAAAAAGTGCAAATGATTTGATCTGATGACGACGAGGAAAACAGATGCATGTTTGAAAGGAAATAGTTCACCATGTATGTTCGTTTTTTTTTACAGATTTATTCAGAACTAGATTTCGTTTAGATTTTTTAACTTGCTGGATTGAGTCCATGCAGCGTGTGAACAAAGTTGTTTTATAAAGCATCTCTGGCGTTTTGGGCCTGTGAGACCAGATAACCCCTCTAGCTTGAATTCTGCGCTAATAGGACAGATTTTAATCATGCAAAGGTAAATGTTTTCTCATGTTGTAAGTTGACTTGAATGCATTTCACTTGGATGTATGGGACCACAGAGATGTGAAGTAAATGGATAAATCTCACATAAAGAGCATGTCCGGGTCAAATCTGACCCCAAAATGCAATAGCATTTTTTTCTACTTTTATAGATATATATAATGTTTACATTTAAATACAAATCATTGCATTGCAGTAAATATTTAAAACTTACAATATTTTGCCATTTTTAATAACTATCTGAAAATCAATTGAAATTATTGAGACTACAAATAGCACTCCACTCATTTCACAATTAATAAGAAACAGCAAGTAGCACACTTTCAATGTTTTATTTACATTATTCCACTGTGTTTCCATCTTGATACTGTTTAAATTTTTGGCAAATGCATGTGCAATTTACAAGCAAAATCTGCGTGAAAAATTATTCCTACACCATTTTTTTTTTAGTATTAAAAAAACTATAATAATTCACAAATATTTACTGCTGCACAATGATTTGTATTTAAAAAAATCACTACTTTTGCATTTAATACACACAAAATAAATATAACAAGTCAGCATCAAAATGCAACGCTTTAATAGGTTGAAAATATGATTATTTTAATTGCTTGGTTTTGGGGTGAAATTTGACCTGAGCTTGTATCATTTTTTTTTTTAACCATATGAATTCTAAACATACACTTTATTAGATTCAGTATGCCAATTATGTCATGTTTGATAATCTTATTGACAAGTTATCAGGCCAATTTTATCTCTCGTCAGTATCCACAACATGCAGTATGAGTTGACAACTAAGAGGAGATACATGTGACCTGTATGTGTGTGTATGTATGATTTTTCTGGTTTGTACTCAAAGCAATGCATCAGATATGTTTGCCGTTGCCAATAACCTTTTCACCAGGTGACTCTCTCGTCTTGGCGACTTCATAGTGATGGTACTGTTCACATAAGGTCAATGCAAATGCACACTAATACCCACTAATTGTCTTAAGAGTCACTGAAAGCGTGTACCAGGCTGGCATCTTTTACTCGTTACCAAAACGTGACAAAAAGCTGGAATCAACATGTCGGAAATGCGCTGTTTTGTGTTTGTGCGTACCGTAAATCCAATCCAATAACGCTTATTCGGGTCACAATTCCACTAACCTGTGATGGATGATGTCATAGCCAGCTTTGCATGTGATTGGCCAGAGGTTTCCAGAGGAACTCGACCTCGAAGCACTGAAACAGCCTCTCTCTTTGTGTCCGAACAGCTCCATTAGCAATGATTATTAAAAACGATGCCATCGGTCGGAAAGGGATCGCTCCCCCTCGCCGCCCCCCATCCCCCGACGCTCCCGGGCCTTCCTCTCTTTCTCTCTGTGATCATTTTTATACCGCAGATATTTATTTGGTCACCGTTTAAACTTTGTTGTATAGTTAAATGTAAGTAGGAATCTATGGGACTATAACTTATTGTTTTGTACACAGATCTGTAAAGAGAGAGTGTAGATGTAAACACTTCGGAAAGAGGACTTCAGAACTTTGTGTTGTCATGGATGTATCTTCACATTTGTTTAAAAAATGATTAAAAAGGAAATAAAAGGCAAAGTATTTTCCGGCATCCTCTGTGCTTTATTATGGAAATGAAGTTAAGTGCACAACTTTTTCAAACTCTTCTTACATTTGCGTTTGTTTTTGTTACAGATGTTGGTAACGTTTTACAATTAAACATTAATGTAGTCACTATTATGAACTAACCAGAAGCAATGCATTTGTTACTGTATTTGCAGTATCATCGTTAATGTTAGTTGATACAAATACTGTTGTTCCTTGTTTGTTCACAGTGCATTAGTTAATGTTAACACGATTTAACTATAGACTTTACTAATAATGGATTAGTAAATGTTGCAATTAAGGTTAACACAGATTAATAAATGCTGTATTAATGTAGTTCATTATTAGCTCACGTTACCCAAGTGTTGCTTTAATCTAAAGTGATTTAGTTCATTGCTGTTTATTCAGAAAATGATTTCTCTAAAATAACGTCTTTAAAAGTTGTGCATTTACAGAGTAATTTGTGTTTTATTTTGTTATCATTGAGATGTTACAGATACTAGTTTTTATTAATATTTGGATTTTAAGAGTATTAGTGATTTTGTCATTATTGTGTATGTCTGTATAAATATCTGCAGTTGTTTTTTTAGTACATCAAACTGAAACAAGAAAGGTTGGCAACTAGATGATTTTTAAAAAAATATGTATTTTACTTTATTTTAGTTAAAGTTTATTTAAGGAATTTAAGATTGATTATTATTTTTTGTTTTTTTTTCATTTTTAAAAAGTTTTTTTTAATATTTATTAGGTTTTTTTTTCATTTTTCACATTATTAAATGAATTATTATATTATTAAAAATGGTTTTATAAATTTTTATTTTACATACAATTATATGAAAACAATTAAAAAATATATATATATTTCTATAAGCTATAGTTTAATATGTTTCTTTTGATAATATTTTAGATATACACACAAATGCCTTAAAACAGATTCACAAAAGAGTTTATTGGTCCAAACTCATGAAGAAAAAAGAAGAAATGATGGAAAGAACTTAGAGAGTAAGAGCACTGATAGTGAGAGCAGAAAACACTAGAGGCACTTTAAAGGGTTCACTACAGTCATAATAAATCAGTCAGGATTCAGAGGAGCTTCACGCCAGCACATCAAGGGCACTCGTCTGGAGAGAAAACATGCTCACGTCAGGCCTGGATGCACTCATATTTAGTGTTTATGAGAGTGTTTTTAACAGGGTTTTACCATTTTTAGGCAGGATGGAGATGTTCTCAGGAAGAATGCCTTGCTCCAGAGAAAACTCAGTGAACTTGTCCAGGACGCCCTGACTCAGGTCTGGGGTTCGGCCTACGATAACACCACACACTTTAGTAAGTATTTTCATCATCTGAGCTGATGCTTTTCGCAAAGTTTTTTACAGCACACATCACAGACTGAGGAACGTGAGAGTTAAGCTCATAAAGAAACAGCTTCACAATCCATTTAACCTTTGGCATTTCTTAGAGAAACAAGAAGAAATTAGTTGAGCAGGAAAAATGTAGTCTTTTATATTAAAATGTATTGAGGTGATCGAAAGGTAAGGTTGAAAATAATGATTCAGTCAGCTGAAAATGAAAGTAACACTTTACTTCAAAATGTGGTAAAAATGAGGCTACTACATTTGAAAGAGTTAGTTAGTTACCGTAGAGTTTGTTGAGAAGCGTGGTGGAGTCAGCTTTGGTCTTGATGGTGTGGATCAAAGCATATTCATCATACTTCACATCAACAACACGCATGTCATTGTCAGTCTCCCAGCCTGAGGAAACAAATCATTTCTCATCATAATCCCGAGTAAATCACAGCGTGTGTCAGGTCTAGCTGAAGGCTATCTTCCTTACGGTCACTACGGAAGCTGAATTTCCCAGGAATATCTGTTTTTTGAGCCAGATGGGTCATTCTCCAGCATGTGCCGTCAGGTCTGGAAATATGGAAAAGGGTCATATAACATGAGAAGATTTTATTAAAAGTTTCTTATTTATTTTTAGTGATCAGTTTGTCTTACTTGAGACTGGAATAGGCCATCTCCAGATCTCCTTCATCAGTCGGTGTGAGCATGGCGATGCCCATCTTCATGTTGGCCTTACGAGCGACAAACCACTCAGCATTGGTGGCAAAACCAATCAGGTACCATTTCCCAGACACCTGAGTGAAGGACACTCATCAACACACACTTTCTGTTGAAGCTAAAATCAAATCTAAAATAAAATTATAGTTCAAAGTTTTATATTTTTTATTATTTGATGCAAGTTATGATATGAAACTTTTTGCTTAAAATCAGCAGCCATTTCCCAAACACACATCTACTCTTAACACAAAAAATATAATTAAAAGTGCCATCATTTTTTTTGAGCATTACGAAATATCCGACAACTAAATTTGATTTATTCATCTTTTCTTGAAACCAATATATAGCTGCAGTGACACTGAAATATATGCCCCATAATATACACACTGAAAAATACTTTTCAAACTATGGCAATTTTTTGGCTATTCAGAATTATAAGCATTTCTAAATTATAAATTGAATGATTGATACAAGTTTTTGTACAAAAAATGTTTTCATAATTTTTGATCATTTCTGAAATATACATTTAATGTTTGATACAGGTTCGGAAATATAAAAATGCACACAGAAATGTAAAAAAATATTTTTGTTTTTGTATGAAATACATATGTACATGCGCACACACATTTTTTATTTGTTACTATATATGTGTGCAATGTGCATGCATTTATATATATATAAGTTTCTTTTGGGTTTTATCCTAAAAACTGTTAATCTCACCAATACACCAACAATACTAAAAAAATGCACAATTGTTTCATTTTTTGTGAACTGCTGTCTTGACGCTCACTGAATCCTTGTGCCAGTAAAGCTAGGATTGAGCCCTATTTTCTTGATTTAAAACCTTTCTTTTCACTGTTTTTGGCATGTTTAGTGTTTATTTTTACATTTCTAATTACTTTTAAAAGACTTCAAGCATTTTTTACCATCCAGCTGGTCACACTGCAAGAGGATAGTGTTGATCACAGCAGTGCTTTTTATACTTTTCCCATTAAATACAATTGGATTCAGGTGCTCATCAAATAAGTACCTCAATAAACAGAATGAAGTATGTTTGCGTAGAAATAGATAGATACCGATTAAGGAGTAAATTGCAGTGGTCTCTTATTTTTTTCCAGAGCTGTATATATATATACACACACACACACACACCTGTTTATTGTTATATTACATTCATAAAGATATATTTTACTTTTTTTAATATTATCATTCTGTGTTTCATCGTGTTGTTTTTGTGTTGTGTTGCCACACAATAATTTGTGTAAAAAAAGAGATCTGTTTGCAAGCTTGATTTCTAATTTCTGATCTATAAAATTGCACTTGCATGTCTCAATAAAACTGGTATATTTCACCCCAACAATCACCCCATTCAACAATTCATGTGAAAATAGCATGTTTTCAAGCATGAACCTGTTTTCTGATCCACAGCAGTTTCAAATTTATAGTAGTTTTATGCAACTCACTAAAAATGGCATGTTTCAGCCCAAAATAAAATAATAATAATAAAACGAATTGTGGTAATAATAGTTTTAAAATGTGTTGTTGTGTTTCTGTGTTGGCATAGATGCTGTGCATCTTAAAAATGGCACATCTCCTCCCAAAATCAAGAGAAAAATAGTCATTAAAATAGTTTACAAATATGTTTTTGTATTAGATTTTCAATCATTTGTAAAAAAAAAAAAAAAAAAAAATCCAGCTTGCAAGCCTGTTGATCCACAACAGGTTCTGCTCTCATGCATCTCACGAAGAATGGCTAGATTTCACCCCAAAATAAAAATATATAAAGAAAGTGTCATGATAATGGTTTACAAACGCTCCTTTGTTGTTTTTAATTTGTAATTAACATAAAAAGCAGTTTGCAAGCCTGAACATGATGTCTGATCCACGTCCTTCTGTAGACTTGTTAGACATTTGAATTCTATGCATCTCAAAAAAATGTTGCCACAAAATCAAAAGAAAATTAACTGTCATGACAGTGACACTTTTTGGGGTGAAATATGACCCAGGCATTCACCCAGACGTCAACCACAAGGCAAGGTTAGGATAATATGTAGGCACATGTAGAAACGAAATCCTTCTACGCTCTGAAAGCAGGAAATGCTAACTTTACGGGCATGTAACCACAAAATACTCATAACCACAGGGAAGCAGGGCTGCGCTGCTGGTGCATGAGAAAGACCCCTTCAATTAAACGCTTTTGAGTGAATCACGCATTGTTGAAGCTCCTTGACCCATACGAGCAAACAGAAAGATGCGATCGGCAGAGCGAAGATAGAAAAGCTTTTCACATCACAGAATGCCAGGGCATTCAGAAAACAAGCTAAAAATAACACACAGCATCAGGACTCCAGTGCAAGAGAAGTTCAGGGACCTTCATGTGACCTGAACACCATGAGATCAAGCACTAATTACAGAGTCACATCATACTGTTTTTATCGCATTCATTATTTTTCATGTGCCTTTACAAAAATGTGCCTTTATATCACAAAAGTGTGAGTCAGAATTCCAAGATATAAAGTCACAGTTCTGACTTTATAACTCACAATTGCAAGTTTATCCCACAACTTTTTTCCACACAGTGGTGACTTTAAATCTCACAGCTCTGATAGAAAAAAAGTCAAAATTATGAGCTAAAATCCAGTCTGTCTGGAATCACATGAAGTAAACTGAGACAGACTCGATCCAGAAGAACTGTGCCAACGTCTTCAAGATGCTTAAAAAAACCTACCAGCAAAGCTCCCTGAAAATTATTGGCAAGTGCACCTATCGAGCAAAAGCTGTTTAAACTCAAGGGATGCTTACACCAAATGGTTTCATTTAATAGTTAATCAGCCTCTTTATTTTACAGCATTTTTACACAAGTGCCTAAAACGTTTAACAGTACTGTAGCTTTGCAGGTAGGTCTCTTGGAGCATCTTGGAGAGAGTTTCTCATTTCAAGCATCTCAGTTAGGTACGTTTCTTCATGTGATTCCAGACAGAGTGGATGATGATCAGATCTGATCTCTGTGAGGAGCCTTAAAAGCATTTTTAGCTAGTGAAATCATTTATATAAGTATATATAATAATTTATTCATTTAAAGTATTTATTTTACTTTAAATAATCTTCTGAGCTCTTCAAGGCAGCACAGAACGTGATTTCTGATGATCTGACCTTTTGAAACTACGTCCTTTCTCTGCTTTTTACAAGCTGCACAAATAATGCAGTGGATGCTTTTGGAAGGGGAATAAAAATAGAAACATATGAGTCAGTTGAGCGTGCATGTAATGTATAAGAGACGACCCGTGCACATGCATGAAAGAGAGAGAGAGAGACAGAGGTAGAGAGAGAAAGAAGGAGTGATATAGGTAATGCAATTCTGACTGAGTTTAATGAGGTTCCAGTGAGAGCGAAGGCAACACCGAACAATACAACACTGTAAGATACCAAAGGACTGAGAGCTACTTCATACAAATCAATATCATACTGTCAAATTTTGCATGCTGTATTTTTTTTTTCTCAGTGGAAAGCAAAAGGGTGAATTTAGCTTTTTTCTTATTTTTGGAAGAAGCTTTTATATAATAATATCACTTCATAACTGTCAATCAAAATGATTATAAAAAGCATATAGTCCATGTGAATTGTGCACTATATATAAAGTCCTATGAGAGGTTTGTGTGAGAAACTAAGTGAAATTGTAGTTATTATTCACTGAAAATCGTTCTTTAAGCTGCAGATCTGAAATCTCTCTTTATTTTGGTCATGAGGAGCAATGCCGTTTGGCGTCAGGAACATCAACATGCAATATGAATATGTGAATAAAATTTCACAAGAGTGAATAATTTTTATCTGTTCCCACACTGACTTCAGAACACCTAATCTGATTACACTATCATTCATTGTGATCTAAAAAGATTTCACCCTGGATGGAAGATGCCACACATTAAAACTGAAATAATCTGTTGTAGTCCATTTGACCTACACTTTCTAAATGACAAAAATGTAGAATTTTATTGAATGTAGTGTACTTGAAATCGTATAACTGTGTTTCTTAACACCTTTAGATACACTTTTAAAAGTGCACTTTACAATAATGTAAAAAAAAAAATATATATATATATATATATATAAGTATGTTTACTTTAGACTGCTTTATAATTCATTGTTTACACATATTTCAATGTACTGACTAACATACTGAAAATTACTTATTTCGATATTTTAGCTAGTTGATGTTTTAAATTGCACTACATTTAAAAATCATCATATTTGAATTTTCAAATATATTTAAAAACATTACACACAAGTACCAATAGAAACGAAAATAAGGTGTAGTTTACCATAAATGTCTGGCAGTGTGTACACTAATAGAAATATTTTTGAAATTAAATTAAATTGTATTTAATATCAATTTAAACCATAATACATTTTCATTTAATTGCAAATAATATGCAATTAAGTGTCTAGAAACAGTTTATTCAGTTTGTGTTTATTATATTGTTAATGAACATTATTATCGATGTCTGTAATAAATGCTATTTAAAAAACATCATTTGCACGTTGACAGTCATGGTCACTATGGTAGTTGTCCATTTAATGGATAAGAGATGTGTAAAGGTCCTTTAAAATAGTCTTGTTTTTCCACAAAAAGCAAAAATCACACGAGTTTGCAATGATTAATTAATGCCAGAATTTTCACTGCATGCCAAATGATTCCTTTAAAGGGTTTGTGTCATGCAAACCTCTGGTGCACACTGCAGCTCCAGCATGCAGCACGATGCACATTACAGTCTCTAGGCACCATCGCACGATGACGTATAGCCCCAGAGCATCCCACATCACGTGACACAAGTAGACCATTTCATCAGGCATCATTAGAGGTTAGTTCACTTTCACTAGTAGGATCCCCAACCCTGGCCATGCATCTCCTGACGTCGAAAAAGCCACGACTGCATTACATAAGCTCAATAATAATTATGACATCAGCACATATGAAATCGAGAACTAGGGAAAGACGTCTGTTGCATGCAATAAGTAAGTTGCACGCGCAAGATAATAGTTTTTCGGTGTGGTTAAGCTGCAGTTTAAACTCGCGTCGCAGACTGTCGCTAAATGAGCATTATAACGCGATGCAAACAGCTGGGGGATTCATAGGTTATCCCTCACGTATATGAGCGGTGCCTTATTACCTACAGCATCATGCGCAACTCTGATTCCTACAACATCAAAGCGTTTCCATACCGACAGATCTTGGCATACATCTGCGCTGATCGCTTGCAATTCGATAGTGTCATCTGTCAAACATCGATGCGCGTGTTTTCAATGTCAATGTCAGAAAAGCTGCGCTCATCTGTCACGCGCACTGCACACACAGATCGCGCGATGCTCTTACCGTGTTAATCCATCCGCCGACAGCGTAAATATCCATCACACGCTGCGCTTACGCTTTATCATGTGCTGAGAGTCGCATTTTAGCGTGAAAGCGGCTGTAGTATCGGCGAATCGCGTCGTCCTCACGCCTTAGCTGATGAGCGCATCTGTGGCGTTACTATCCGCGCGCGTCTCCTCAGTACCGGCGTCCAATGCGTCTTATATGCGTTCAAAAGGGGCGGGGCGGACGCGGCAAGTACGCGTTCAAAAGAGCGCAGCGAACGCGACTGGTACGCGTTTAAGGGGCGGGGCGAACGCCTCTGGCTATAATATAAAATGTAAGTACATTCAACCTCTGAAAGTCTGTATCTCCCGGTCTGCCTTTGCAAAAATGTACTGTGGGGGTGATACGGAACAGTGATGATACCAAATGCCAACACTATGGCGATTTTTTTCTAGCTTTGTAGCCTACTGTAGTAATACCGTGGTATTCTTTAAAAAACATAGGTGTTCCGTTCACAGAATTTAGTTAACTATACTCTTGTTTGCAATCTGGATCTTATAAAAAGCTACAATCACAATAACAACACCAATTGTTATTATTAATGTTATTATTAGCATTAGCATGTGACTATTATTATTATTATTAGTATAAATAATATATTATTATGATATTGTTACCTTTTACAGAATATAATTACACTTAATAATGTATATCATATCATGTTGACAAAAACAGTCAAGTCATTATAATATATTTATATTACAGTATATAATTATATTAATATAGTATATTATATTAAGGTAACACTTTAGCATAGGGACCATTTCTCACTAGTTGCGTATTAGCATGCCTATTATTAGCATATTTGTGGTTTATTAGTACTTAAGTTACAAATCACATATTTTGCATGACCTATGCCCAAACTTAATATCTACCTAACTAACTATTAATATGCAGCAAATTAAGAGTTTGCTACTACTACTGCTAATAAATTTAACACTTTATTTTACGGTTACGGCCTATTAGTTGCTTATAAGCATGCGTATTACTAAAATATCAGCCATTTATTAGAGATACTTATGCACATAGACCTTATTCTACAAACCTAATTCTACCCAAAACCTTAAACTTCCACACTAACTATTAATAAACAGCAAATTAAGAATTTATTGAGTTTTCAACCTATTCGTGTTACCGTAATTATTATTAATATTTGTCAGACCAACATCTGAATATGCAAATGACTAGATTTGTAAAGGATGAACACATGATGACTTTGTGGTATATATGTTGTATCGACTTGTCAGATTGGGAACAACTTTAGTTATTTGAAACATTAAATCACATGTGAAAGCCCTTGGGACAACTTTTCAGTGCACCGTATCCTTCATTAAGAGTTATTCAGAAAAACACAAGCATGTTTGTTTTGAATGCTGCTTGAATTCATCACAATTAAAGGGATTTGAGTTTCGTTTCAGCAGGCAGTTAAAGTGTTTGATGGGGAGCAGATCAATACTCACAAATTCTACTAAAGGACCTCCATTGGGACAATGAGCCGCTGACCGATGTGGGTTAATGAGATCAACAAAGAACCTGAAGAACACATGTAATCAAACATACGGCTGTAAAAAAAAAGCAGTTTAGAAACACGCATCCTCCTCGTCCCACAGTAATTATTCAAGACGGCTTGTCATTTCACTACAAACGACCTTACACTGGTCTGAAAAGTACAAGAATGCAAATGAGCCGGATTGTGTGTTGATAGCACGCCGCCTCCGTAAAAAGTGATTAAAAATACAACAACTCGCATGCTTTAGAGGAAAATGCTGTGATTATGATGTATTCATTCAGGCCTCCATGGCTGATGGCTTCAAGGCGAATCAGCGCTTTCATTTTATTCAATAGAAATCCTCTTTATGGCTTGTTTCCAAAACCTTGTGAGCTGCTGCTGTATACTGTACACTGAGATGAGAGAGAATGTGAAACAGAACATCAAACAGATGATGAGATGGACAAATAGAACAATGGATGGATGGATGGATGGACAGCATAAAAAAGAACGACAGATGGAATAATAGAACATGACCGAACAAGAACAATGGATGGAACGATAGACAGAAATATGGATGATTGGTTGGATGGAGTGAAAGAAGGACAAAAAAAATGGACAGATAGATTGATGGAGGGATAAAATGATAGATGGACAGAATGATAGAATAATAGAAAAAGAATGACGATAGAACAACAGATCGATGAAGAGCGATAAAGATATAGAACAATGGAGGGATGAATATAATAAAAGAATATATAAGAGATAGATGGATGATAGATGGATGAAATAATAGATAAACGATATAGAATCAAAGATAGATAGATACTGTAGATAGACAGACAGACAGACAGACAGATAGACAGATAGATGATAAGGTTTACTCTTGACCTTGCTGCTAAAGCCCCTCACATGAGGACATTCAATCCTCAGCAGACTGAGTCTGGCTTCCAGCTCTCTTTATTGATTTGACTCCAGGAAGGGAAGAAATGTGCTGAACAGCACACAAACACCTGCTGGACGATCACTGGACACTGACAGAGGAGCTTCAACAAGAGAATGATCCCTCCACATATGAAACCCAGGCCAGTCAGCACAACGCACGCTCACATACACACACGCACACACACGTCCTGAGCAACTTCACCACAATGCTTCTCAACTGCCCAGATGTCACACTAACAAAGCTGTTTATCATACATGCTTATGGAAATGTTGCAGATAGCATACATGAATATACCGCATGAGCTGTGAATGACCCCTTAAACCTTTGAACAGCTGTCATGGTCGACTGTGAAATTAGGACGTGGAACTTACTTACATTATAATTTACAAACAAAACCATATTTATTTAAAAATAAAAATCTATTTAATAACTTTTGGCTCAATATTTATTTTATTCTTTTCCAATGACATTGTAATATTGTGTCCAATCAATAAATTACTGAATAAATACTGTAATGTTTTCTGATGAAAGCTGTAAAAGAATATATATTTAATTATATTAAATTGTGTAAAATACGTAGATTGCGCTAACGAACAAACTACATATATTTTTTTATATACAGTACAATTTAATATTTAATGAAGAATGCTGCAAAATGAATGAATGTTATTCAATGACATAAAATTCTCAAATACATAAATTATACTACTCTTAATACTACTGAAAAAACGAACTAAAAAAACATTTTCTTTGTTGAAGAAAGCTGCAGAATTAATATTATTCGATAACATTAAATTACTGTATTAAAGGCATAAATTACACAAACACTAACTACACTTACATTAATTAACAAATTTAATCAAATATATCAAATAGGCTAAATGAATCATATACTGTATGTGTGTCATTATTTTGACTAATTATTATGTCATTAATTAAATCAAAATTGCATTTAAATTTGTTGACTGGTCAAACGAATGTCAAAACAAGATCCAACAATATGCAAAAATATTTACAAGTAAAATGTAACCTTGAACATGAATGAACTGTATCAAATCACTGGACCAAATACTGTATTATAATTAGCCATTTCACCGAGTACAGATACATTTGTGCCAACATACAGAAGATTTGGATATTGTTTTCTCTTTCAGTTTCAAAGTTGAAAATATTTGCATTTATATTGCTATCCCAAATATATACACATAGTTGCATTTAACAGCAGTTTCCCTGCTCGTCAGTGACATTTCTGGGTCACGGCCCATCAGCTGAGAACTGCTTTATTATAAATCTTCAAAATTCAGGTCAAAATTCTGCAACGCTAACTGAGAATGTCCACTTACGGCTCTCCACATTACACTCAGTTTAAAGTGTTTCCTCTCTCATTACGTGAGAAGCTTCCCTGACGCCAGGCACATTGCTGTTCATGCATTATTTACAGCTCCTTTTCTCTAGATCTGCTGCTCTCCTGTTCAGTGCTCAGGACCGTGCTGTGGGAAAGTCTGCCTATTAATTAAGTGCTTTCTCAGCACATGAGCCTGGGAATGATTCTGATGCCCATAAGAAACCGACTCATGTGTGAGCTCATACAACAAATCTCATGAGACTGATGCTGCATGAAACTACATTTTATACAATGCAAGACCAGTCTGAAGCTGTCAGCGATGCTGGTTCCAGAATTAGCATTTATCATTGCTTATTGAATTGTCTACATTTTTAAAAAACACAGTTAAGTGCCATTTTGATGCACATGATTTGAATTAACCCTGAAAAGCTCGCCTTATCATGTCTGATAAGCAAAATAACATAATAAAATAAATTGTGGGCAAATATATATTTTAAATGTAAAGCTTAATTGTAACTGCATTCAGTCACATTATTAACACATTCCTTCACACTAGTGTTTTTCTCAGCATTTAGACAGGCTTGTATAACCCCCAGTGCTTTTAAAAAAAAACATCCTTAACCCTTCTTTTTTTTCTTGCTGAAATACTTAGTTGTGCTCAACCAAGTCTTTGGCTTTCTCACACAGAAGAGAACAACCTCCTGGACTGCAACCAATCTGGCTTCAAAAGTGGACATTCAACTGAGACTGCCTTGTTCTATGTTGTTGAAGCCCCAGGACTGGCAAGAGCAGCTCCAAAATCTTTTATACTTATTTTACTGAATCTATCCGCTTTTTTCTGATTAACTACCACATCCTCCTGTCAACCCTAAAAGATGGTAAAGGACATCTCAGGAACCACACTCCAATGGTTTGAGTCTTACAGTGCCTTCAAGGTATCTTGGAGAAGTGAGGTGTCAAAATAGCAACATCTAGCTAATGGGGTGCCTCAGGGCTCAGTTCCTGGACCACTTCTCTTCTCTGTCTACAATGGCACGACTCTCATTCAGAAACATGGCTTTTCATATCACTGCTATGCTAAAGACACTCTACATCTTTATTTATTTAACTTTGATTAATTTGCGACTTTTTATCTCACAATTCAGACTTGTTCTCTCAGAATTGCACGATAAAAACTTGCAATTGCATGTTACAAAGTCAGAATTTTCTAAGAACGTATAGTATCAGCCTTTACAACTTAAAATCTCACAATTCTTAAAAAAAAAAAAAAAAAGTCAGAATTGAGACTTTTTATCACAAAAATAATATTTATCAAAGTTATAATATCTAGCAATTCTTTTTTTTTTTTTTTTAAAGAAACTGTGACTTTATATCTCGTAATTGAAAGTTTATATCTAAAAAGTCAGAATTGCCAGTTTAGTCCAAATTTCATATTTTATTCAATAAATAACCACCCAGAAACTCTAGAAGCCAAAATTGTCATCTATTGGATCTTTATAGAGTACATGCCATTGTAAAGTCTGTAAATCGATCCCTTACAGCCTAATTTCCATCTGTGTTAAATTCACTGTGGTGTCTAACCTGCAGTGTTTAGCTCCAGCTTATCTAAACACACTTGCCCAGATGTTTTTAGCATGCCTAGTAAGAGCTTGATTAGCTGCTTGCTTCAGGTGTTTATTTAAACTCTGCAAGACATCGGCCCTCCAGGACCAGGTCCAGACACCTCTAGTCTATTCCTCTGTTCTCAAAGTGCACTGAAGTTTTTGACTGTGATTGTTGGCTGGTTAGCTCTTGCTTTAGCAGCGGGCAGCGACTGCAGCTGCTTTTGTGAGTCAGAGCCTCTTGCGTAACGCACCTCAAACTGGCGTCAGTATCTGATGAGCCGGTCTGAAGCTCACATCAAAGCGCTAGAGTCTCAAATCAGCTTGGAGCAGTAAGACTCTTATGAACTGGATTTTTAGGCATGCAAAATAAATTCATATCTCTGAGCTACTGCAGCAAAAAGTCTGGTTTGTGAAGTCTATAGACCCCAGAATTCAGATATTTAATATAGGATTCTCTCTAAAAACTGAATTAAAAACTCTGTTGCATGTTCTACAGTACAAAGATTGTGATTTAAAGAAGACTTTTTTTAATGAATAAAGAGTTAAACAAATATAATATAACACATATATATATATATATATATATATATTTGCTCACACATTAGTCTAGGGACCAAGTTTCCCCTCAAACTCTTCATTTGCAGATTAATACAGCCATATTGCAGAATAAGGCATTAATATGTGCTATATAAGTATTTTAAAACAGCCACTTGCCAATAATAAGCAAGAACCGGTATATAAAGTGTTGCTTTTTTATGTTATTATGTTTTAAATGTAAACTTTGAATTCTTCTTGTATTAACATTTAAAAAAAGAAACTATAAGTCAAAGCATTACAGTAATTCTAACATGGTTAAATGGGTTGAGTGCATTCTATAACTAGAATCAGCTAATAATAATAAAAACATGTATTTTTATTTACTCAGCAAAAGCCATGTTTATAATGTCATAAAACATTTTTATTTAAAATTAAGTATTCTTTGATTATTAAAGTGTCACAAAAAATAAAACCAATCACTGTTTCCACAAAAATATGAAGCTACATCAATGATAACAACAAATGAGCATATTAAAATGATTTCTGAAAGATCATGTGAGACTGAAAACTGGTTATGAGTTATGATGCTGATAAATTCAGCTTCAATCAGAGGAATAAATTACATTTTAAAATATATTAATATAAAAATCAGTTATTTAAAATTTGTATAATATTTCACAATATTAATTAATATTGTAATGTATTTTTATCAATTGAACGCAGTGAGCAGAAGAGACTTTTCAAATAACTGACCTTAAACTTCTGAATGGTATATATTCATAAATAATTAGCAGAAGACATTCAGTTATGCAAAAAATCTTGAAATAAAATATTTGTGTGGAATGTCAGAGCTGTCTTCAGCAGAACATGATGTGTTTGAGAGTCAGAGCGGCTGCTGCTGTCTGAACCGAAGAGATGTCTGACTTGTCAAACGCAGAAAGACAGCAGAACCAGTTGAGACGCTGACTAAGACTCACCCAC
The DNA here is from genome assembly GCA_032275025.1 of Enteromius treurensis. Lineage (NCBI taxonomy): Eukaryota > Metazoa > Chordata > Actinopteri > Cypriniformes > Cyprinidae > Enteromius > Enteromius treurensis. The sequence continues at coordinate 26,836,559 of JAUCMU010000097.1, forward strand.
GTGTCTGTTCATCACTGAAGGAACACAGGAGTTAGGAATTCAGACTGAGATCACTGGACTCTTCTTTGTGGTGCTAAAATGTGAGGCTGTGAAATGAGGAGGCAGGGGTTTAAACCATGCAAAGCAAAAGCAATCGCAATTAACCACTTCACCACTCAATTACACACTGTCCTTTTAACAAACATCTCTTCTCTGCTGGTGAAATAGTCCACATCTGATTTCTGAAGAATACTGAACCACTCCACTTACACACAGATTTTTTCTGGCCATTTTTACAATTTTTTTTTTTTTTTTTTTATGTTTAAGACCTGAAGTCACATTTGCCTGATACTGTAACCATAGCAACAGTATATACACTTCCCATATTTTTGTAATGTTTCTGAAAGTCTATTCTGCTCACCATGGCTGGATTAAATTAATACTGTTTAATTAATAATTTCATCCTAACACTTGTTTTATGTCTAAATATAACATTTTACAAACACAACTTATTTCTTAAATATATTATGTAATATTTTTCTATTTTATACATTAGAATTTTTGTATTTTATATTTGTAACATATATCATATTTTTTTATATAATTTATAATGTTCTTTATTATTATTATTATTACTACTATTATTGTCACGAATGAGGATGTGAGGCTTGTGTGTGTGTTTATTTATACTCAGGGTCAGACAGACAAGGTCGAGCGCCGGCAAACAGAATCAGTAGAGGCATAGACAATATAGTAAACGATAAACGATAAAGGCGAGAGTCAAATACCGGCAAACACAGTCCATAGGGTGAGACGAAAACGTAGATCCAAGGGAAGCAGATCCAAATTTCCACCTGGGCGGAATCCACGAAGAAGATGCCCACCAGGCCTGACCAGACAGTTCTAGTGTCCTCCAAGGCGGTGCAGATGGCGGGAATGCCCACCAGACCGCAACCATGCCCTCAAGGGCCGACCAGACAGTTTGAGTGCCCTCCAGGGCGGAGCAGACGACTGTAATACCTTCCGGGGCAGACCAAACCACGACCATGCCCTCAAGGGCCGACCAGACAGCTCGAGTGCCCTCCAGTGCAGAGCAGACGACTTCTGTTATACCCTTCGAGGCAGTCCCATCAGCGACGACGCCCTCCTGGACCGACCAATCAGCGAAGACGCCCTCCTGGACCAATCAGACAGTTCGAGTGCCTTCCAGGGCAGATCGGGTGGCGGGAACACCCACAGGGGGGAAACAGACAGCGAGGCCATCTTCCTGGGCGGAGCAGATGGCGGCTGAGCCTTCCTGGTCCGGCCAGACCATGAAAATGCCCTCTGAGACTGAATCGATTGTGCTAGCGCCCTTCTAGGCCGACTAGATGGTGAATGCGCCCTCTGAGACCAAACAGACAATGAACCCGTTACTGGCGGGTTGGGTACCGCGAGGACATTCAGCAGCTCTTAGGCTGCGTAACCGGGACCGACTGGACAACACATGGCTCCTTGTACCGTGAAATGGGGCTGGGACCCGTTATTTGTGGGCTAGGGACTATAAAGGACCGTCAGCAGCTTCTCAGGCTGCGTAACCAGGACAGACTGAAATAAACACGGCCCCTCGTACCGTGGGATGGGAATGGGACCCGTTACTGAATAGCTGGAAACCAGGAGGGCCTTCAACAGCACGTCAGGCTGCGTGACCGACTGGACTGAACACGGCCCCTCTCGCCGTGAAACAGGGTCAGAACCCATCTTTTGTCGTTTTGTGACCGCAGAAGAAAAAAACAGCTCTCCTGGCTGTGTAACCGAGACCGACTGGACCTCATACGGCACTCCTGGCTGTATAACCGGTAACGACATTGGACATGGACACGGGTCCTCAGGCCGTGAAATGGGGCTACCACCTCTATAATGCGGACTAGACACCGCAAGGACATCAAATGGCTATCCTGGCTGTGAGACCGGGATCGACAGTTCTGGTGGCTCAGGCCATGGCAGATCAGGGAGATCAATAGACTCTGGGGTTTCGGGCCATGGCAAGCGTGAATCATCAGCGGGCTCAGGGGTGCAGTGAACGGCCCACACACACAGTGAACACAGCCGGTGCCCGTGTGCGGCTCAACAGGAATTACCGACGACAGGGAAACAGTCTCAACAACGGCCTGTGCAGGAACCCTGATAAAATCCACAGTTCTCACAGTCATTAATGGAGGGTCCATTAAACTGGAAACTAACCTTCTTGGCCTGGTAAGGGCCTTGTTGTCCTCATACGCAGCACACATGATGCCAGGGGACACAGGGGTGACGTCCATGGTGGCTGAAGACTGCGTTTGGACCTCCATCTTGGCTGAAGGCTGGTGCTGTGGCTCAGGATCAGCGGCAATTTTGTGCGCTGGCTCGGGAACTGTGGCCATCTTGTGTGTAGTGGTCATACTGTGCGGAGTCTCGTGATCGGCTGCCATTTTGTACCGCGTCTCGCGATCGGCGTCCTTTACCTCCCCAACGGTGAAAGGCCAACCACAGATGTAAAGTACTTCATCAATGTGCTGCGCAGGCAATCAGCTCGGGTCCTTATAGTGTACCTGGTTAAGCACATTAAAATCCAGACCACACATGAAACAGTCCTTGACAAAAGTCCTCCTCCACTTTCACGCAGTGACTAATGGAGATAAAATCCTCTACGTACTCCTCAATGATGCGTCCGCGCTGAAAAAGCGAGCACAAACGAGACGGAGAAACCGGCATAAAATCCTGCCTACGAGCCGTCAAAAACACCACCGCTGAACCCTGTTTGACGGATCATTGTCAAATGCAACAGTGTTTATTTATACTCAGGGCCAGACAGACAAGGTCGAGCGCCGGCAAACAGAATCAGTAGAGGCATAGACAATAGAGTAAACGATAAACAAGGCGAGAGTCAAATACCGGCAAACACAGTCCATAGGGTGAGACAAAAACGTAGATCCAAGGGAAGCAGGGGTCGGCAACGATAAATCCAGAACAAACAACAAAGAGCAAGAACACAGATGAAAACGACTAGATCGACGGCAATACACTGAAACAGTGATCCGTGACAATAACAAACACACACGGGCTTTTATGCTACAGGATGTCCGGGGACAAACAAGGTGGGCAGGGACAACAGTTTCAACATAAAAGTCCTGATAGAGCAAACAGAGGTGAAAACACAGATTCATAATAAAAGTCCGGGAATGACAAGCAGAGACAAACACACACACACAAAAAGTCCTGAAACTGGAGAGCCATCAGCAATCTCTATTTTGAGACTATTATACATCATGTTGGTATTCTTTCTTTACATTCTTTACAGATCAAAAAATATATTATCAATTTTGTAAACATGCTAGTTGTTGTTGTGGAAGTACGACTGTCCATGAAGCAGATCAGAGCTCAGACATTTTCAACATTCAAGAATCAAGCGTACACACCCAGCTCCTCAGACGCCGTCTCTGGAAACTGTGTTTTGACCTGTAGGGACTCCATTGATCTGAGAAAGCCATGCACAGACGGAGCACTGCAATGCAGACGCTCTGCAGCAGCAGCAGGTGATTACTGACACAGGGAAGCAAGTTCATTGACAGCCATTGAGTGCACATGTATGAGACTCCAGTCATTTCATGAAATGAGAAGATCAGGAACTAAAAAATAAGACTGAAAACACTTCCTAGCAACTCCTGAAAAACCACAACCACTGTTTCAACAACCTAGAAACAAAAAAAATCAACACACTTTCTTTTAATAAATCATTTTTCAAATGCATACCATACTCATCTTCCCTAGTGACTAATGAACGGGCACTACAGTGAGTGTGATGTACAGAGAAATGGCTAAATATTTAGATGACTGACTATTTTATTAGGTCAACTAAAAGCCACAGGGCTGGCCACTCTCATAACTGCACGGCAAGCAGAAACCAGAAATCATAAAACCTTGACTTTATAGTCAACATTAAAACAAAAATGACACGCATTACTTTTAAAATGAAACAATTGTTCTTCGCTTTTGGTACAGTATAAAACCAGTTTTTCTTCATCCAATTAATTCCCAATGCATATAATGCAATGTCACATGTACTGTACAGTTTTTCCACTAAAATGCTCTAGGAAATATAATTTCACATGGACTTAAAATATGTATTAATATTTAATATAGATTTTTTGGTAATTGTATATTATTAAAGTGGTTTAGCGCCAAATTATTATAAATTTTTATACTATATCATTTTATTTTATATGGCGAGTCAAATTACTCAACATAAAATTATTAAATAAATGTTAAAATATTCAAATAAATTGTAAAAAAAAAATGATTATAGAAATACATAAATGCATAAATAAATAATTAATTCATGAAGAAAATGAATGAATGAATATTATTTATTTATCAATTTATTTATCAATTTTTATGCTTTGATTTGTACATTTAACAGTTTCTTGATATATTTCACCATCTATTTAATTATTTACTTTTAAGTAATTTGGCCCTCCATAGTTGTATATTATTTTTTAAACACACACACACTGTGATATACATATTTCATTACAATGTTAAAACTGTTGAGCACCAAATGGTATAATATCTTGTATATGGTATAATATCATGTTTTGAATGTATGCTGTTTTTAGATTAAGTTAAGTAAAATGTCAGCAGAGTACAAAACCATCCATCTTTTGTCCCATAAGCCTCTTTAAATGCCGGTGGGTATTTGGCACAGTTCACTGCGAGTTTTAATTCATCCAGCTATCTCTCCTGAATTTCATTTCCTTTCCATTCACCCTGCGAGGCCTACATTTTGTTTTAGGAGTGATAAGCCAGGTATTTGGAAGAAGAGAAATGGAAATAGAAATAAACAGAGTAGAAAAAGAGAGAGATGAGTGCAGTGCTGGAGATCATGTCAGTATAGAGAGAGCCAAAGTGACTTTAAATAGACTTCCAGAGAGAGGCATGCAGCGGCCCACAGGCTGTATGTCCTCTGTCTCTTCAGCTCACACTCGTGCCCTTCACATAAACCACTCCATATCACTAACTCTGAAGAAACACTAAAACCGGCGCGTTTAGATCTGCTCTGACAGAGTCTCTGAGAACCAAAACAGCTCTGATGCAGTTAAGAATATGCTGAGGTCTGATTGCAAAATAAAGAGGCATACTTTAGCATATTCGAAAAAGGGAGGAAACGGTAGCCATATTTTAAGGTGTGTACATTATAAATCATCTTTCCAGTCAAAGACCACTGTACTTTAGAAATAATGAACCTGTCACTTGACTAGGTTAAGAAATAAAAAAAATACAGCTCACACACAAAAAAAAAGAAAAAAAAAAGAAAAGAAAAACAAGAAAAAGAAAACGCCCCCCAAAAAACATGATAAAAATATATATATATATATATGTTTTTGCAAATAAACTCTACATATATTCTGAGAAACTGTGTGAAGTGAATTCTCTGAGTGAAAGTGTGTGAAGGAGATCAGTCTGAGTGATGCAGGGCTTGTCAGGCTGCTTGTGTGGGTGTCGTGGAGTGAGTCACCAGACGTTTGTATTGTGTGTGTTTGTGTGTGTGTGTCTAGTAAGGAAGGTGTGCGTTGCATATGGGAGCTCTAGCTTTTCCAGCAGGTCATGACAGAGCAAAGAGAAAGAAGTGACACAGCCATCTGCCTTCAGTCCACGGCCCACACTGCTCCACCCGCCCTGTCTGGACGAACACACACACATACACACTCACTTATTCAAAGAAGCCGCATTCTACACCTTACTACATCAAATACTAAATACTTATCAAGTTCTAACTACTTCAAATACTAATCAAGTCTTGATTAGTAATTAAAGTAGTAATATTTGAAGTACTAAGGTGTAGAATGTGGTCTCTTCTGCGCATTTCATTTTTCTTAATACCAGTAATTTAATGACATTAATTCACGGTAACTACTAAATCAATTTCATTAACTGAAATAAATATAAAATTAAACAAAATAAAAAACATAATCCTAGAAAAAACATTTTAAAAGTGAAAATTAGGCACTGGAATAAGTGAAAAAAAAATTAAAATAAATAACGAAAGTAGCAAATTACTAAAACCTAAACTTAAATGAAAAGGAACTCAATTTGTTTTTTAATAAACTAAATATGAAAATAAAAATTAATTCAAACACTATAAGACTTAAAAATCATAGATATTGAATAAAAAAAATACTTTAATTAAAATAAAAACTAAATAAAACAACATACAAAAATTAAATATGACAAAATAAAAATAAAAATCACTAAATCTATCACCAAAAAAAAAAAATTAAAAACATGAAAAAGTATTTAAAATACAGTTAGTTTTAGTCATTTTTAAACAAAACATTAAAGTTACAGAAATGTTTGAAAATTGACAAAATGGAATAAGTCAAATGTAAATTAATGAAGGCTAATAATTCAAAATATTAATAACAGTATTAAATGATACTAATGTGACACTGCTAAATTCTGACATGACACACTTAACACCATCAAACACAAAACATTTTTTCTGTCATTATCCCAAATTACATCCCATAATGGAAGTAAATTGAGTTGCAAATGCCAATAACTTTTATACAGATGTTAAGTCAAACACAAACAAACACACACACACACACACTTCTGAAGTCTTGCTGGATAAAGTGAATGACTTGGAGTCTGTTTAAGACTTTGAGCGCTGCATGTTTCATCACGTTCAGTGAGCTGAAGAATTACTGCTACGCCTCTAAAAGCCTTCAATATAAAAGTCTCCAGAGGCTGCAGAAGCACCAAAGCAGCATCTCACCACTACTTCTCCAAATGTGTGGTGAAAGCTGATGCCGGACATCTTCATGACCACGTTTACATGCACAACATACAAACTTACAAGCCATTCACAAACAACTCAGGTGTTTTAATGCATGTTCATTGGAATATACTGGAGTTTGGCCTTTACTGGATTATTGCTATCAGGTTACAAGTATTATTGCACTGGGAAGATCAGTGATGTCTCTCATTGATCACACTGGCTCTTGTGCTCTGAATCCCTCCGGTTCACATATTGAAGAAACAGATTTGTGGTATAAACCTTCTGCTGTTTCTCATGAACACCTGTGAAATCATGACACGTCCGTTACACAAATCTGTGTCGACTGCTGTCACAAATCTAATGCCATACTAGGAGGAGGAGAAAAAAAAGGAAAGTCACCAAAATATGCCAGTTTTATGCCATTGGGTTTGTTGGACATTCTGCAATAGCAAAACACAGACTGACCTGAAAATCAATTCTCACTGTTTTATGATATTGATTAAAAATTATTATTATTTATTATTTTATTTTGCATGAAAACTGAGACAAAAACACCCCTCCACACACACACACAAAATATTTTAAAACAGAAAAAA
>JAUCMU010000097.1:26848792-26859943 GCA_032275025.1 Enteromius treurensis
TGAACAAAAATCAGAGCCACAAATTATGTTCCAATTAAACATTTTAAAAACAAATCTATAACCATCTTATTCAGTGCTGCTCCAATAAATTAATAATAAATAACCAAACAAATAACATTGATGTTGTGGAAAATCATTACTGTTGTATTTTATATATTTACAAAATATTATATTTATATTAGTATTTTTTTGTATTTTTATTTTTTGTTACTGTAAATTAATATTGTTTTTGCCCATATCCATGGCCTTTATTACATGCTGACTATCTATGAATTGTGATTAACAGAACCCTTATGAATAAAATAAAGTAATTTAGACTTGGAGAGTGAATTCTCTGTTCACTAACTCGCAGTGAGGGTCATGGAGGTCTCCAGAAGCACCAGTTCATCACCAAATAAACTTTGAATCCTCAGAAGAAAATAAAGGAAGTCAAAGAACTTAAAGAATCCTTGATCAGCACTGTAACTGCTCTTAAATATAAACAACGGACAATAAAAGGAGGCAGATTATAAAACTGACAACATTAATACCGTAACTAAAGAACGTGCATTAAAAATATTAAAAACAACACAACTACTACTTTATGCATCGCAAAAGCTGGCGTATTCGTCAGTCATTCTACAGTTTAGTCACGCAGCTGCGAGCGCTATCATCCCAAAACTATTTAGTCTAAATAAGCTCTCCACACCACAAGGAAACATCATCATGTTCACAACACACAAACTTCATTAACGCTAATCCGTATAATGTTGCATGCAGTCATTCCTCCGCTGGGGAAAAGCGTGTTAATGACAGGCCACGTAAACTTAGCTCTGCAGGTCGTTCCAAAAGATCGGCCTCTAATTGTTGAACATTTGTGCTTGATTTTAATAACCATACACAGATCAGCGCTCAGTGCTTCCAGCTGGACGACCCACCCGCGGATAAGGTAGATGTGACTTTATAGCGGTTAGTCTGGAGGGAAGGAGGACTCGCGGGACTGCGGTGGGAATTGCGTAAGATCAGCTGACAGCTGCTGGGATTTGTGGCCGGCAGCTTTGGGCCTGTAAGAATGCAGCTCATCACATTTAATTCACACTGACAATGAGAAAAACGCAAAGATTCACCCAGAGAAACAAGCTAAACTACTCGCATACAACACATTTCTACTATAGATTAGCAAAACGCTGGCAGAAAACAAGAGGATGCAATGCTTTGCCAGTCAATTTGGACTTTTTCCTACAACACTACGTTAATATTTGCAATTCTCACTTTTTTTTGGTGAGATATTTTATTGGAAGCAAGATATAGAAGCACGCCTGACTTTTCTCCCTCAAGATTGTGAGTTAAATACAAGAAACAAGTCAGGACTGTGAGACAGAAACTCAAGGGATTTGAAAAAGTTTAAATTGTGTTGAATTGCAAAGTTTGAAAAAGTCACCGACACCTGTTACATGGCATTGAAATCGGTGCCGTTTAGAATTTGACGACAAAAATGGCGCAACAAAATGCATTCATCTTCATTCATTTTTCTCTAAGCTGTGCATATCCTTTGGCATGAAAGAATACAGAATAGTTGATGCACACGATTAAGTAAAATACACGTAAAGCCTCTGGCAACTTGTAAAAAAACTTAAATGATTGTATGAAATGGCTACTTCGTAAAATATGTACGAACTGCCATGAGATCGGGCTGTCGTCTAATAAGCCTTAGATTAGAAATGACTATAACAGAGGAGCAGACAAAGTTCTTCCCGCATGGAAAACAGCTTTTATATTTTCCAACGTATTTACTTAAATCCAGTCCTCTCAGACGCTTTACAACACTTTAAAGGTCTTCAAAGACCAACAATCTGATCCCTGTCTTTTATCCAATGTGAAAGCCAAAGGTTAACAACCTGAAATTACCTTTGGCTCTTAACTTAGCGAGTGCTACCGTGCCTGCTTGTTTGTTAATGGTGCGAAAACCATCCAAGCATGATGTCACGATTTCATCGCTCGCACAATAGCAGTCAGTCATAAGGATTTCGCATTCGATTTGGAACTGCGTGTAGTCTGAATCGAAGCTTTATTCCTGGGTCAGCGCATGTGTCGGTACAGGTTTGAGTTTAACTTGTCATCGATTAACACGATGACAAGTTACAGCAGACTAACCTAGAGAGTCACGACTCTAGCGCGGTGTGAGATGTTTGAGGTAATAAGTCTGAGCTGTCAAGTGATTGTTTGAATGCGTGTTACGAGTATGCGCTTGTGAGAAGTTGCAGGGTTTCCGCCCGTCAGCTGCGTCGCGCAAGATACGAAAACAAATTAACCTAGAAAACCCACATGCAACGAATTAGCCTGGCATGTGAAGCCAAATGAGCCGAGGGGCAATTTTATTCCCATTTGAGGGTGTAACGGACACGTTTTGATCTCTCGAGTGCTTCCAGGATGAAGGACAGCGGTGTTCGATGAAGATGGATATAAAAACAGGTTTGTTTGGGCTCATGCTCGGCTAAAGAGCTGACATCATGCTTGGATGGTTTTCAGGTCATTAAAAAACAAGCCGGCACAGTAGCGCTCGCTAAATAAAGAGCCAAAAGGTAATTTCAGGTGGTTAAAACTTTGATTTTCACACTGGATAGAAGTCGGAGATCTGATTGTTGGTGTGAAAGAACCAGCCAGTCTCCGCTTGGTGAGGGTTTTACTGCACTTTTCGCACCACGAGCACCATTAGACGACTGGGACTCCAGTTGAGGGCCAATAAAAACAAAGAGAGTGCAATGGTCTCTGCACATGGAGGGGATTTTAGCGAGGACGGTCCTCAGAAACCAGAGGAGACCCTACTCGTAAAACAATCCCCAACTTGCTTGAGTGTTCACTATAAAAAGAATGACATATACAGTATTTGGGTGAAATAGTAGCCAAGCTCACAGTCAAAACATAAACACAGCGCTGGGCGTTTAATTGCTGAGGAAGAATATATATATATATATATGCCCAGTCTAATGTGCAGGCAGTGTGTTTATGCACGTTGCTTTATGTTCTTGGATGTTGCTGGAAGCTTATTATATGTTAAACATAAGAAATGTTTATTACGCTCTCAAGTCAAGACAATCGCTTGCTTTTTTGTCAGCTGGACCGCTTAGATTTATTTGACCTGTTTGTAAGCAGAGAAACTGTCATTTAAGACTGAACTCTCAAGGTCTCACTTTTGACTGGTATGAAAGAAAAAAAAAAAGATTCCACAATTTGGTGGAAAATGCAGGAATAAACCGACAAAAAGGACAAAACATACATTACTGGTAAACTTCGGTCAACCACTTCATCCATACAAAGCCAAACTGTGCTAAATTTAGATTTTCTTTATTAAATAACCAGATGAAGGCCACAACTAACATAGCTGACCTGAGTGTTTTGAGAGTGAACTTCAACATGAAAAGAGCGCGAGAAAGAGAAGACACACACAGAAAGCAGCTCATTAGGATGTGTATACACTGCTGTTTTACAAGCGTCTTTTAACAGAGGTCCCAGGGACAGGGTCGTCCTGTGAAAATAAGGGTCCTGGGAGATTCCTTTCAGGTCTGACATTCCTCTAGAGTATCCTGACGAAAGACGCCTTCCCTTTTCTGTGCTTCAGTTTATCAAGAAGAAGGAAGTCACAAATTACAATGGCTTAATGAGGTCACTTACACTATAAACTTGCTGCAGATGTTTGGGGTCTCTTTTGCTCACCAGGACTGCATTAATTGCATTTGGTCAGTAATACAGCAAAAACAGTAATATTGTGAAATATTATAATAAAAAAAAAAAACGTTTTGTATGTAAGTATATTTTCAAATGTCATTTTTTTCACATGATCCTTCAGATATCATTCTAATATGCTGATTTGCTGCTAAAACAACAACAACAAAAAAAAACGTATTATTACCAGTTTTAAAAGTAGTTGTGCTGCTTTTTTTATTTTTGTGGAAATAGTGATTTTTTTTTTTAAGACTCTTTAATAAATAGAAAAGAAAAAAAAAGAAAAAAAAGCATCCTTGATGAATAAAAGTATCCATTTTAATCTTATTTAGTCTATTTTATTATTTGGTTATTTAACTAAAATACTTTTTGGTCATTAAAAAAAATTATGCATTTTTATTGGAATAAAATATAAATAATTAAAAACTTAACATTGAAAAAATATTGCTTAACAATAACTTAAAGAAAAAAAAAAAAAAAACTTTATTTTAAAAAAAAAAATTAATAATAATAAAAAAAAAAACTCCACACAAATCCAGAACAAAATGTTGCTTTGGCAAATAACTGAAAAATGTTGAAGTTAATAATAAAAAAACTCATAATAATGATAATAATAATAATGATGATAATAAATTATATTACATTTATTTAATAGGTATTAGATCAAAAGCTCATAATAAATATAAAAATACAAATTTTAAAATTGTAGTCATATAAAAGTGCAACAAATTAAAACCAATTATATATATATATATATATATATATATATATATATAAATAAATAAAATACAATCAGCATATAAATGGAACTAAAATAAGACCAGATGATACAGGCACCCATGTGGATAATTTAGAATAATGATGGGATGAGGTGAGACATTTCAAGAAGACATTAACCAGCTCTCCTGTTACCCCTGCGGTCCCAGGACCACCAACATTCGCCACATCTCGTTAGGAGAGGGTCTAAACGACACATCACTGAAACTGGCCCACAACATTCAAAGAAAATAATGCTGCTTTACGACAATGTCTGTTTCTCAGTGTGTTTTTAGATGAACTGCAAGTCTGAGCTCTTACCTCATCCCGTTTTACAGCTGAGGCTAAAAACATCATCATCTGCCAATTTATGATCCCATCCGCAGAACATCGAAGGAAAAGCTGCGCAATCCTACACATCACCGCCTGCGCTACAAGCACGTCCTGAGCTTCTGCCTTGTACTTCCACCTTATTTATTACAGACGGGAACAGAAAACATGAAAGCATATGGACAAACGCAGTGCTTTGGCAACGACAACGCTGCTTGTGCCTTTGCATGAAAAACCAAATATATAATACATGTTTCTGGTCTTACTCTGTTAAATAAATATGAATTTTTGCACTGATGAATCATTCAAAGGCTTCTAATTGTTAGATGCATTATTTCTTTAATAGTCACTCTGCTTTTGTGTGGCCCAAAACAGCACGAAGCAGATTTACTGAAGACATGCAGTGCGCTGCTGTTTTCACCAACAGATTTACACCGAACAAAGCGAGGACATGCTGAAAAGCCGGTTCAAATTGCAAGTGACTCCCAGGAGTTCAGCTCAGCTGCGGAATTCGACATAAATCTTTTCAAACTGAAAAATACCATGCACCGTCTCCTTCATGACACTGCTGTGTGGAGTTTTCCCTGAGCACCGGGCAGACTTCGATCTCCCATTTTGAGGCTTAAAATGCTATTGTTAGAGTGACTGACACATGAAAAGACCACACAGCAGGACGACCGAGTGAGTCAGCAGGAACAGAAACACCCATCAGCCTTTCCTTCAGTAATCTTGTTATGAATAGAGCCAGAATGAGAATCAGAATGACGACCAATTCCTGTAAAAACAAAACTCTGAGCAAAATGTGGCCCATGCAAAATCAGCCAGGCCAAGCTTCTAGGTGGTTTTCTATGCAGGTTCTTGCTGCTGCTTTATTTATGAGAAACAGTAATAAAACATAATGATGAGATGGTAAACAAAGAAGTTCAGATACTTGGCTGAAGGGCCTCTTTGTTACAGAAAGAGGTCTTTGTTCTGACAGGTGAGCAGAAAGAGCCTGTCAATGTGTGTGGGAATGTGTCCGTGGTGGCTGTCCCTTTTTTTTTCGTTGAAACAGTTGGACAAATTCACCCTGAAATTCAGACCATCAACTCAAACCAAAAGAGTCCAAATCCCAGGTCTCCATATTCCAATCAGCTCATAAACTCATTGCAAACACAGTAAACATGTCATTTATACAGCAATTCTAAAGAGTTTTCGGTAATACTTTCTATGGAAGCCTGTAGGCTTATATATTTAAGCATATATTCATGTGATTTTAAAATTGAATTAACTGTATATGATAAAATAATAATAATTATTATTTTAATTATTAAAATATTTATTTGTACAATATAATTAAGTGCAATAATAATACCATCTAATTTAACTTAATAATTCTTTAATACATTAATGATTAAAATAACCACTCAACTACGACTATAATGCATTAGAAATATGATAAACATTAAAACATATTTGTTAAATAACAGATTACAGATTATGATGCATGCAAGAGTGTGCATCATAATCTTTAAACCAAAGCAAAAGGTGTTGAAATGGCAAATGACGGCAGCAGCTGCTCTTTTGTACAGTTGCACTGCCACATTTGAGCAAAGCTGGCATTCCTGCTGATCACTTCCCAGGAATCCCAGGCAGCGAGGAACAATGCGCTGATGCACACGCAGCCGGTCACAAGATTTGGCATTAAGATGGACATAATGAAGACCGCATCGCAGGCCGCCATGGACATCGCTCCGAGACGCATCTACACGCTCCTCCTGGAAGAGCTTTTCAAGTTCAGTAGAGCACATCACCTCTCTACATCCTCCTTTTATTTGACTTATCCAAGTGTCCCATCAATCAGGCTATCTGTCAGACAGCAGGTGAGGTTCACAGGTGGTTTTACAAGGTCTACATGCTGGGCTCTACAAGCGTGCAGATCAGCCAAACAAATCTAAATGCGCAGCCAATAAAGTGATTAGAACTTAAACATCTTGCATTCGTGAGCAAAAACATCCAATGGGGATCAGCAACTAATAATCAGATCATTTAAAACAACATTGATCAACACAGTCAACAGCTGCAGAGATGACGCTTTACTGTACAATGACCATAAATGCAATTACCTAGTTGACTTTACAGTTTGAATAGGAGAAGTGACAAACATCATATTACAGCCTAAAAAGTGATTATTTGTGTTATACATGCAAAGAAAAAAAGAAAAACCCGGCTAAAAATGTCAATTCCCTCTCTGACAGTAGGTGGCGCTTATGGAAAAGCAGCAAAAAACTGCAGCAAAGCAGCGCTGTGCTTAAACACTGCTAGATTATGTATCATATGGATAAGAGTTGAAAAAGCAAGTTCACTTAAGGTTATGGATTCATATAACCAAATAAAAACCACATGTTTAAGTGTACAAAAGTTTCCAAACACAAGCGCAATCACAGCCAGTTCAACAAAACTATATTTATCAGTTATATATGAAATCTACACACAAACGCAGAGTTGAATTTCAAACATTTTTACGTTACTTCAACTAAAAACTACAATAAGACACATTGCATAAACATTAAAATGCATAAGTATTTATAATGGTATAAAAAAAAAACAATATTGTCTTTTTCAGGCTTTTCAGATATAATGGTGAAGGTCACAAGCGTGACTTTAATTTTTAACTGCTAAAAATACTAAAAAGTATTCAGTTTTAGATGCGCCAGAAAGTAATAACATCTACACTGTTGAGTTGTAATAAACCAGTTTGTAAATATGCATTTCCAACAGTAAAATAAAATAAGGAAGTTCTCATTACATAACAGCAATTCACAGATGGAGGCGCTCCATCTCTCTCGTGTGACTTTTCACAACGGGCTGGAAGAGTTTGATGAGAACATGAGCTCAACACATCATCCACAGCGGTCACGTTAGAAATATCTGCACTTTATACACATTTCATAATATTTGTTTTGATTTATTTTTGTACAGTCTCAACCAAGTATGAGCAAGTATGAACAATATGCCTTTAACAAACACCATTAAAAATATGATTTATGTTTTAAAGGTGCCTCTTTACAGACTCAAGAGGGTGCAATAATGTTTGTTTAGATAAAAAAAACAAAAATAAATAAAGTTTCCCCCCATCAAAGCCACATAAGAGCCATCAGTGAACAGTTCTGTTTTCCCCAGTGTTTAACAATCGAAAGAATCTTTTTCCACTGTAAAGACCTTTTGGTCCACTGGAAAAGTTCCATGGATGTTAAAGGTCCTTTCCGGAATTATCAACGCCAATCAACTGATTTTTAAGAGTGTATCAATAGTGATGACTGTTATTTCTCTGCCAGGGGGAGGGGAAGGGGCGGGGCCAAACAAGAGATGGAGAGAGAGAGAGAGAGACTCAGCAGAGCGTTCCCTGTGTTCAGTGGTGATGAGTGGAAGTTAAGGACGTCTCTCTAAATCAATGTGTCACTCAAAGTGAACATTTAACAGCGAGCAGCCGCAGGATCATTTGGACTGAGACTCCAGCAGGACATGCAGACACAAGCTGGGACACGCAGAGTGAACTTAAAGCACACTTAAAGAACAATTTACACCAGGACACAAAATGAGACCGTCACCCATCATCCTCTGACAGGAGACAAGCCGGGGGACGGACAACAAGAGAGAGGGACAGAATAAGCACAGCAAGGACAGTGGTGGATCTGTGATGACTTTCACTTCAGGGACGATAACATCCAACCTGCCTGGAGAGAGATTAAAAGGATAAAGCGAAGAGAAAGAGAGAAAGAGCCGGGAACATCAGCACACTAGCCTGGTAGGAGCTGTTTGTTTGATTACAAATGAATCATGTAATCTGGCTTTCACTTTTGTACAGACTGGAACACAAATCATGCAATGAAAAGATCTTAAAACACAAATTCTGCAACATGAATTTATAGACATGTGCATGACTTTGCAATGATATTTTGTTAATTTCTATTTCTTTGCCAGGCCTGTGATTTAAAAAAAGCCCTATTTCATGTTTTCCATAATTTGGAAAGACCTTGAAATTTAAGGAGCAATTACTTTTATAACCTTTTAGAACTAAAAATAACTATAACAGAATTATTATTATTAAAAGAAACTTTACAGGGGTTTAGAAAAAAGCTATACCTGTACATATACCTTGAATGGAGTGTAAGTTAAATCACCTGAAAAAAAAAAAGCATTTGACAAATGCAAAAATAAAATAAAAATAAAAAACTCATCAAAACATGTTGTACCTGGAACAAATAAAAGTGTAAAGCTGCAGATGCAAACTTTCCTCAGAAACAAGTACTGCCTGAACTTCACATCATGCATTCTACTAGATCAGATTATAACTAGAGCTTAACATTCACTTATATGTTAAATCACCCATAAAATCAGCCCTAAATATTTAAGCATTTGTTGCAGCTACAAGGAAAGTTCTTCTCAGGAAACAATGAATATAAATTATTCACTACTGACTCACTACTGTCTCTTGTACCCGTTTTCTACTCGCTCTTAAACTCCCATGAAGAACCTCTCATCTCCATAGAACATTTCCTTTCCATAAAAGGTTCTTCATAGTGGAAAAAGGTTCAATGGCATCACTAAAAACTGAAATGAAAGCATCACAGGAATCCCTTGAGCTGGATATGTCCCCAAAAGACAAGCATTCGGTCTGAAAGTAAAGACTATATTTGCAGTTCCAAAGAGAATACCCAGCACTCGCAGGGCAGAACAAGACAAAAGTTACAGCTAACGCACACCGAGATCCATCCAAGAAAGCCAGAGAAATCGGAGGGAAGCAGAGACCCTGATGACATCAGCGGCTCAAGCAGGCAGCCCACTATGACATCACAGAATCGGATTTTAAATCCGTGATTCTGAATTCCAAACAATGACGTAATGCTGCATTCTCATGCATGACGCTATGGAAGTGATTCTAGCAGCAAAACAGATCCATGTGCGTACCAAAACACTGTCTATAACGCAAAACCAAAGAAAAACAAGATATGCATTAGTTTAAAAGCGTGACACTTGCGTTAGTAATTTGATGTTTTAGCCACTTTGATGTGTGTTGTGTTTAGTTTTATTCTTGGTTGGGATAATGAACATGGTAAAATGAATGCCAAGATGCACAACAAAAACATCTCTTATAAGAGTTGAACACAGTTATGTAATTCTTAAAGAATATGTGATTCATCGTGCATGTTTGTTGTATGAGGTTACAGATCCTTGCTGAGGGTCTTGAGCAATCGTGTTTATGTTCTGCTTGATTGGAATACATTTTCCTCTGATGACTCAAAGCTATGAATGTTTGTTTGTGTATCCGGTCTAAACCACGAGACAATTAAGATTCAGACATTCAAAATTCGTTAATAAAAAAAATTGCATTAAATACTGTATTATTACCAACTGTTTTAACCTTCCTGCAGCAGTACTATTGTTTTAGAGCTCTCTGTCCAATGTTTACTTCGGAAACAATCCCTGAAACGAGTGGGAAGGAGCTCTTTCTTCACTAATGAACACAATGGGAAACATGGAGAGCCGAGTCTGTTGCTACGGGATACACACACACACCACACCAGGCACTGCGTGTGATCGATTTTCCCTGTGCCGGGGTGTAAATCTATGACTCAGTGACTGGGGAGATTAGAAAAACAATACCTGACATAAAACATCCAATCAATACATTCATTTTCTGACATTACTGACAGTTAAAAAACTGGTTCATTTCAGTCATTTGTCTGTGAATCAGCGTATACTGAACATGCAAACACAACTTTTCTTTAGTCAGGAGATCACAACTGTGCAGGAAACGCAGAGCCAGGTTACCCACCATATGTATTTCTCTCTGCTTATCAATGACACAATAAGCAGACATTAACAATAACATCCAGAAACACGTTTATAGCAAGACTTGTGAGGCCTGGTGGCTTAAGATCTAGACGGGTATTAGAAGAGATTTAGCATCAAATCCTGCAAGGCAGTCTAAAAGCTATTAGAATTGGGTTACTCTAATGGCTTGAAGTAATGAACCTAAGGTGCTTTACCACACCTTTGGAAAATCACTAAATACCTTCTGAGGTTTTTAACACATTATTACATGGTCTCATTAGCTAATGGCTTTCAGATCAATTTACATTTCATTCAACCCTTCAGGAACTGTGAAGGGATCTCTTTGTCGCGATCAGATTTGAAATGGCCAAAACGCGATCTACATACAGTATGATCTATATTAATGACCTACATGATCCTTCCGCCTACGACGACAGTCTGTTTTTTTAAACCCAGTAGACCCAAGAAGTCCCGTGTTCCTTACCGTAATCCACCTAGAACAGGAATTGATGTAAAAGCCCGTTGTAAGCCAATTGACGTGATAAA
>JAUCMU010000097.1:26860284-26874321 GCA_032275025.1 Enteromius treurensis
GTCTCATTAGCTAATGGCTTTCAGATCAATTTACATTTCATTCAACCCTTCAGGAACTGTAAAGGGATCTCTGTCACCGACTAGCCTAACTTTGTCGCGATCAGATTCGAAATGGCCAAAACACGATCTACATACAGTATGATCTATATTAATGACCTACATCATCTCTGATCCTTCCGTCTACGACGACAGTCTGTTTTTTAAACCCAGCAGACCCAAGAAGTCCCGTGTTCCTTACCGTAATCCACCTAGAACAGGAATTGATGTAAAAGCCCTTTGTAAGCCAATTGACGTGATAAATGTTATAAATTGATATGACATTTACAATATTCAAGTGTACACCTCTCATTTGTTCATTTTCCAGCACAAAGACACATCTCAGAGAGTCATGACTTTGAAGCGCTTTCTTCTGGCCCTGCTGACCATCACCCTGTCCAGGCCTGACTCCGCTTCGCTTGGGTTCGCAGAGGAGTTCGAAAGCAGAGACGATGTTCTCGAAAGTGAGTTTATGTACGCCAGTCGCCCCAAGCGCTCCGCCGACCCTCCCAGCGCCTCGGACCCCGACAAATGCTCCTACACCTTCATCGTGCCCCAGCGCAAGACCACGGGGGCCATCTGCGTGAACTCCAAAGAACCAGAAGCCCTGCTGGAGAACCGCGTCAACAAGCAAGAGCTGGAGCTGCTGAACGGAGAGCTGCACAAGCAGCGGCGGCAGATCGAGACGCTCCAGCAGCTGGTGGAGGTGGACGGCGGCGTGGTCAACGAGGTCAAGCTGCTTCGCAAGGAGTCGCGCAACATGAACGCCCGGGTCACGCAGCTCTACATGCAGCTGCTGCACGAGATCATCCGCAAGAGAGACAACGCGCTGGAGGTCTCTCAGCTGGAGAACCGCGTGCTCAATCACACCTCAGAGATGCAGCAGTTAACCGCACGCTACCGAGATCTGGAGCACAAATATCAGCACCTCGCGTCGCTGGCCAGCAATCAGAGCGCGCTTATAGTGCAGCTGGAAGAGCAGTGCAGGAGAGGAGGCTTTGTTGGTGTTGGTGGAGGGGGAGGTGTTGGCATCGGAGGAGGTGGAGGCGGTGGAGTCGTACGACAAACACGACCTTACCAGCCGCCTGCAATCGTCCCGCAGCCGCCGCAGCTTCCACAACATCGCCAACCAGCTCCGCCACAGGTGCACCACTCCCCCGCCAGGCCTTTCCACCCGCCCACCCACACCCGCCACATCAACCAGATCACCAACGAAATCCAGAGCGATCAAAACGTCAAAGCAATGCCGCCGACTCTACCAACAGTGGTGTCTGAAACACACAGCTTCTCAACAGATAAACCCTCCGGTGAGTCTCATTTACTCATGCTGTTCCAAACCAAAACATTAAGATATTTTAACCATTTTGCATCAACAAAAACACACCTTAAAATGCTCCAATTATGGGTTATGAAAAGTTCATCATTTCTGTTTTGGGAGTCCAAAAAAGGAACAAGGTAAAAAAAACAAAAACAAAAAAAAAACACACTTTCAATTATTTTGACCTTATTCGCTCGATGACTCCCAAACGATTTGTTTAACAATGCACGTTTCCAAACCCCTTCCAGTGATTGGTCAGTTTAATTTAAAGCAGTGTTTGTGATCTTTCACTGACCAATTCTGACCAATGTGAGCGGGCAATATACTAATGCTTCATTTTAACATCAACATGAAACCGCTTGGGACTCGTTTTAATGCTTCAGACTCGACTCTTTCTATTGAGAGACTTTATACAGGGTGCACTTTCAGACTGAGAACTTTCCAGGATAATTTCATTCACTTAGAGCTGTGCTACACGCTGCATAAAAATAAAAGATAATAAAGGATAAAAATGTCCACATCTAATATGTTCATAAAAAAAAGATACATTTTATGTTTTGTTTTTTTCCCCATCAGACCTGAACATAACTATCAAAACTTTCATTTTTGGGGTTTTTATTTTTATTTAAATGCCAGGTTATTTACATAATGTCACTATTGATTTTTATCACAAATAAATAAATAAAAGAAATCTATTCTATAAACTTAATGCATGTTTTTATTTATATGTTATAGTCAGGGATAATGATTAAAAATCAATCATAAAAATAAAATTAATTTTGATGCATTATTTGAAGGCTTGCCAACAGAATAAAAGCCCATTTACAAAAAATGCATGATTTTATGCTTAAATGGCACAAGCACACATGTACATAAAGTACATCATTTTTTATACGTTTCAGTGGGGATATTTTTTGTCCTTAAGGTCCTCATTCCTGAAAGAAAATGAGGGTGAAATAATAAAATAGCAACCAAAAAAAAACAACAACAATTTGGTATAGCATTGACACAGGAACAATGATGAAAAAAGTCCCCAAGGATGCAGAAGAGTTAATGAAACCTTAAAGCTTTACTTTCTCTCAATTGAACGTCCAGACAGCCATAACTTGCTCCAAAAGTGCTCATAAAGGCATCATAAAACAAATCCGAGTGGTGTAATCCAAGACTTGTGTAGAGCTACGATCGCTTCATATGATAAACAGATTTACTTTAAGCTTTTATATAAACAAACAAATGTAAAATGCATCACATATGGTCAACATGGAAACTGCCTAAATAAAATTCAATTAAAAAACTGCTCTTCAGATTCATGATTATCTCTGTGTTTATGGGTTTGGAATGACATGAGGTTGAGTAAAGGATGGAAATGTTCATTTTTCAGCAAAGTATCCTTTTAATACCATGTGCTAAACCAAACCC
Source organism: Enteromius treurensis (assembly GCA_032275025.1). Classification (NCBI taxonomy): domain Eukaryota; kingdom Metazoa; phylum Chordata; class Actinopteri; order Cypriniformes; family Cyprinidae; genus Enteromius; species Enteromius treurensis. The sequence continues at coordinate 26,863,058 of JAUCMU010000097.1, forward strand.
ATACGACTGACTTTCTCATGTGGAATTAAAAAAATAATACTTATAAGATTTTGAAATGCAGTCAGTGAGGTTGAATGTTGTTTGGAGCCCGCTGGCTTTCATTAGATGGACAAAAACTATTTTTCAAAATATCTTTGAAAGAGTTGAAATGACACGAGGGCACATAATGATGACAGAATATTTATTTTTGAATAAACCACCCCTCCAAATGAGCATAATCACTGACTGCTTTATATACAAATGCACGAAGATGCACACTGATTTGCACCAATAGCAATGTCAAAAACAACACCAAAGAGTGGTATTGTTTGAAAACGTACAGCAGTATTAGCATAAATCTTCAACTTTGTGATGCATTGAAAATTTCCAGCACAAACTAGAAAAACAATAAAAAAAAAAAAAAGTATATAAAAATCCACCAGGTCAATTTCCAAACACTGAAAGGATAGCGTACTGTATGTTAAACATATGGTTAAGTACTTAAAAAAATAAAAATTTTTTTAGCCCCGCATGTCTAAATTAGCGAACATGTAAAAGAACACATTTCCATTCAAAATCATGACGCAACGCACACTTCTGCTAAACATTATGTATAACGCAACAGGATCAGGGTGAGTAATGAGAAACATCTAACCATTACGCAGCCAGCAATATTCCTTTTCTTGCAGCGTTTTAGTGGATTTACAAGGTTAACTTTCTTTTGCACACGGAGCATGATAAATAAGTACGGATACGCCTAAGTGGTTTGGTTACATCAGCCCTCCCAAAGAAAACAGCCTAAAAGTTCAGGCGCACAAGCAACACGTGGATTTCCCTGCCACTGAACACGCAGAGCTTGGCCTCCGTCCCACTACAACACAATCATTTGGCAACACATCTTCTGAACTAAGAGTGCACATTAATCTTGGGAGGAAAACCCTCAAAGACACGAAACACTTTAAAGTCCTTAAATGGGGGGATTCCAGACATCATTCGGCAGAGAAATCTGTGGTTTGACCGAAGGGGTCTGCTTAAGTGTTGTTTACTATTCTGCTATATGACCATGAGGATTGTTTGCTTCAAATTAATGTAAATGACGGGGTTATGGTACATGGTTGTGATTATGTATCAATTCACAATTTCCTAAAACCTCCCTCATAACATCAAAACACACATGCATGGTTTATATACAGTATCTATGTGCTTTAATAGACGGAGTACAGAGATGTGGTTGAGAGGCAAGGCTCCGGTTCAATCACATGAAACTAAACGAAACAGTTTAAATCTGTGTGAAAGGAAGTTGAATGACACGGTTGCATCAACAAATGTCTTTTTATATCAGTTTGCATTTCTTAACACTCTCGGGTAGGTTTAGGGTTGGATTTGGTGTAGGGCATATTTCCAACATGATAGATCATAAATGTTTTTATAAACAATCCCCAGATATTTCAATTCTGAACCACCGCAAAACATTCCTATATCAATGTAATAAACACATGCCAGGGTTCACGCATTGAACCTGTGCTTAAGCGCCACTCAGTGGACCTTTCGCTTTAAGACTGTGCGGAAACGTGCAGTAAGGTACATAAAACATGCATGAAACACACATTTTTATGAGACCAGAAATGTGATATAAAAAGTTGCAATTTGCAACAAATAGTTTTATCCCATGGCAGACGCAAGCTTCAATACTACATCCACTGCAGTGCTCTGAAAAATCATCTTGTCGCCCTGTTGTCTTTATAACATGCCATTAAATCACGCCTCTGTAAGTTATTAGCACATTTTTTGCCCACAACAGACACTTGCAGCTTGCTAATATGCTTTGTTTGAACAACTTCACACTCGCTTAACAACATGTAATGTGTCGGCTGTCGGCACAGTTCTAATAAGCATCCCACACTGCACTAGTAAAGCGTCTTACTACTTTATCGTACGCACAACACATTTAGTCTTAGTTTCCACATGCAACAGATGAGTAGGCAGTCTCTTATGCAATTTACACATGCAAACATACATTTCATATAATGATATGCAAAATATAAGTTACAAATTGCCTATGTTCACTGTGGATTGAAGCAACAGCCTGTCCTGTTTATGCAAATCACGTAACATGAAAATGAGGTTTTACACGACAACCTGCTTTGAATAAATGTTCCAATGCATTAAATAGAGGCTGATGGGCAGATGAACGGTCATCTAAAACTCATGAGATGAGAAGGCTCTTGCTCATTAACAGTCTGGAAAATGATCTGGTCACAAGCAGACTGATTCCAGATCCTTGATTACGGAGCAGCAGACAGCAAGAAAACTACTAATCCGAACAGTAACGTCAAAAACAGCACAGAAAAGGCCGAGACGAATCAGAACAAAAACTGTGATGAATCAAATTCGTCTGAGGAAATTCCAATGTATTTTTAGATGACCTTTTGAGTTCAAATCAACAAGCGTGACAAAAGGTGAAGGATAATTTGAGACAGAACTTCAATCGTTGTTCTCTTAAAGCGGCTGACCCGTGGATAAACGTCTCTCTGTAATCTGCCAACTTTATTAGGTTCATTTCAACTGGTATGACATCAATCTCTCTACTGATGATGTACAATTTGCATGTCTTGCTCAAAATTGACTCACCTTCATTCCATCCGAGATGAGTTTGTTTCTTCACGAGAACAGATGTGGAGAAACATAGCATCACTAGAAGTTTTTAAATGTCTTAATGATGGATTCATTTCCTGCTAACACAGCTTTTCGCTTCGTAATACATTATTTGATGGTCTGGAGTTGTGTGATGTTTTTATCAGCTGTTTGCACCCATTCCCTGCAGAGCATGCATTGCTGAGCAAGTAACTACTTTTAACATTTAAGTAACAAACTCATCTCCATCTCGGACGGATTGAGGGGGCGACTACATTTTTAACATGCACTATTTCTTTAATCCAGTTCAATGCATTTCTCCCAGCTGCTTTTTTTCTCCATCTCTATCAGATGTGCTGCAATGCATCCATGGCAGACAAAACAAGCCTCTTTTGTGTAAATCTGAATGCAATCAGTGTTTCTAAGAGGTACCAAATGCTGCGATCTCCCTTCAACAGCTGCCCTCATCCAAGCACCTTCCACCAAATTCATTAGCTTTCGAATGGAAACAAAAAAACAAAAACATCTTTAACATTCCAACCTTTGGCAGAAACACCCCAGAGAGGCTAGACAATATGGAAACAATAACCTGAAGAGTCCCCGTCTGAGAACAGAGGTGTGATTTGGCTCAGAGACTGAAACTTGTTTGCAGACTCATTAGTCTCCTTTACAGGGATGCTGGAGGCAGGATGGGTTCAGTCAGTAGCAGAGTCGGCGTGCTCATTTTCTAGATGATTTTCCATCTCCTTAGGGCAGTTTGCACGTTGCCCAAAAAGGTGTGGAGAACATGCAGTCATAATGAAAACAGCATTGCTTCAAATGTGCTGCTGGAAACTAGATGACTGCAGATGAGAAAACAACATCGGTTGCATAAGTGCACGGCGTAACCGTGTGAGTTCAGCGAGGACAAAAAAGGCACGGCGAATTTATTTTACGTTTGCATCTAGAACATTTGACATTTTTACACCTAACATAAACTACAATCCCATAGACAACACAGTCGGGATGCATCAAACTCAACAGACAGAAAGAGACAAAAGAAAGCAAGCTCTTGGAGGTCCTGGCCAGGCATTGCTCATCAATAAGTGACTCCCTTTGCAATTCTGTTCTCTTAGGAAAGCAAACCTAATCAGCTATCCCATAAACAGCTGGATCCATCCATATATAATCTAAGGCAGCTCTAAACCACATCTGATTTGATTTTGACATTAAATTCAGAGAAAACCGTGACTTCAATATTGCATGTGTTTGCTTTCCAAAACAGGGCCATTCAAAGACTGTTTGCAGGCTCTAGAGGAAGGCCACGCCAACAGCGGCATGTATCTGGTGAAGCCGGAAAACACCAACAAACTGATGCAAGTCTGGTGCGACCAGAGACACGACCCCGGCGGCTGGACCGTCATACAGCGACGCATGGACGGATCGGTCAACTTCTTCCGGAACTGGGAGACGTATAAGGTCAGAAAGCCGTTCACGTTCGGATTATGGGGTGAAATAACATACAGTGGAACAAGTTTATTAGTCAAAACATTTCAAAACGCACCCGTATTGTGATTTGTTAGTGTAAAATATCCTCTCATCATGTTCCTTTGAACCCAGCATTATGGATAGTCTTGTCTCGTGAGCCAAGTGTATAGTCACACACTTAGTGCAAGTCTAGGAGGGAATATATCACGCAAATGAAGATGATGTTATCATGATGAGGTCATTGATGCATACATCATCACTTAGCACTGATAAAACTGGATGCTGCAATGCTCCAGACCTCAATCACTGGATAACAGCAGGAACTCCCCCAGAACCTCTCTCAGTCACAGTTCGTTGAAGTAATGAGACACACATTGTTCTGAAAGCCTGCCATGCGTGCATTCAGAGACTTTCATGACAAAATGTCTTAAGCGGTCACTCTCACAGCAAACTGCGGCTTTTTCTGCTTTCTGAACTCATCCAGAACGTCGCTTTCAAGCGTCAAAGGAATTCGGTTATGCAAGACGGGTAAGGTTTTCAAACAAGGGCCAGGGCTTTTCCACAAAAACACTGTCTGACGGAAACACTGCTGATGTCATCAGTGCCCAGAACTGAGATCAGGAGCAGAAGGGGCGATTAGAAGGGAAAAGTACTCGTGACATTTTGAATTCGGAAAAAGCACTAAAACAACATCATTTTAAAATGCATTACATATAAATTCCATTAAATAAATACATAACACGCGTTAAGTTCGTAATGAATTACATAAAGTGTTACAAAAATAGCTCATCAAAACATTTCGTAAACTACTAGCGAGTGAAGATGCATTCATTAAACTCCAAAGATTTGATTTTGAGGATTAATTTCTATACAGTAGATAATGCACATCTGTGAAAGGGATAAAATTCTTTGGATCTCAACATGCCACTTTTGAATTTGAAGGCAAAATTGAATGTTGCATAAAGATTCTTCCAAATTAATTCGAAAAACGAAACCGCATTTAGGTTTGAAATCACTTGTGGGTGTAAGGAAATAATGACAGAATTGAACTATTTCCTTAAACAATGAGTCACACAACAGCTGTCTGGAGTGAAAGTCTTAGCTGGTGATTTATCACATGCATTAGTCAGTTCTGTTCTTGTTTCCTTGCGCTATACTAGATGTTCAGCTGGCTCGTCTGTGACATAATGTGTCATTTCTGTCTGCCATCAGCTAGGTACATGCAGTATGTTCTCAGGTGTTTCAGATACTGTGGTCAGACCTGCTTCCTCTGAATGAATAACGACTCCTAATGCTGAGAGACGGCTAAATACAAACACATGTGTGCAATATCACTGGAGTTCTTTTAAATCTCACCGTCTGGCAGGACTCAAGATCTGACAAAGAGTGCATAAAACAAGGAACATGACCATTTATGACTAAAAACTTTACGCTTTCGAGCTGGGACTGTTGAAGTAACAATCTCTTTGTTGGCCTTTTCTATCTTAGCAAGGATTTGGGAACATCGATGGTGAATACTGGCTTGGTTTGGAGAACATCTACTCTCTGACCACTCAGGGAAACTATAAGCTGCTGGTGACGCTGGAGGACTGGTCAGGAAGGAAGACGTTTGCAGAATATGCCAGTTTCCGTTTGGAGACGGAGGCCGATTTCTACAGGCTGCGGGTGGGCCGTTACCACGGAAACGCCGGAGATTCGCTCACCTGGCACAACGGCAAACAGTTCACTACCCTGGACAGAGATCACGACGCATACACAGGTATCAGAATAGCACTGATCGAGCACCACAACAGCTTTACACCCGTGTATAGGGGCTTTTTTATAATTTGCAGGAAATGAGCTCACATTTTTAAACTTATGGTTACATTGGGCTGAATTGGGGGGTGTTGTTTTTTTTTGTTTTGGTCAAATAATGTCTGTGGTTAACAAAAGCTCAAGATATTTTCCCATTTTATTCTACAACAAAATCAGTAACAGGGTTATAATATGATACCGCATTTATTCAAATAAATAAATAAATGGAAACAAAATAAAAAAAAAAATTAAATGTTTTTTAATTTTTAATATATTCTATATTAAAATAGTATAATATAATAATATAGTTTAATAAAAAAAATCTATTAAAATTATAAAATAATCATTACTTGAAATAAAATAAAAAATTAACTGAAATATTAACAAAAATTTTTTTAACTACTTGCATATAAAAAAAGTGTTGAAAACCCCCCACAAATAGGCCACTAAAAGAGGAAAATCTCAAATAAAAATTTAAATATGAATAAAAACTATAATATTTGATCAGTAACACCCAACTTGTGTTGTTCTGCGTTATTATAAAAGCCAACAAAAATAATGCAAGTCGCATGTTCTTATTGAAAATTACAAAAGTAATTGCGCCCTCTGATGATGCGCTGGTGATGAGGGCGGGGCTATCAGACTGTGATGATGAATGACAAAATAACTTTACATAAATTCATGGTAGAGCACACCTTGCATAAGTTCATAGTGTGTCATTTGAAATGCAACTAGAGTAAACCTCATTTCCTCTCCTACAGGAAACTGCGCCCACTATCAGAAGGGTGGATGGTGGTACAACGCCTGTGCCCACTCCAACCTGAACGGCGTGTGGTACCGCGGAGGTCATTACCGCAGCCGCTACCAGGATGGAGTTTACTGGGCCGAGTTCCGCGGAGGATCGTACTCCTTGAAGAAGGTCACGATGATGATCCGCCCAAACCCCAACACTTTCCATTAGAACGCCACGTGAAGGAAAACGCATCTCTAATGCGCCATAACTCAAACAAACGCTGTAAAAAGTGCAATGTTAATGTCTTTTTGTTAATTATTGATTGTTTACTTTGTTACACATTCATAATACGCAGTCGTACGTATGCAAATCCAGAAATAAGAAAGTGCAATGACTTCATGAAGGAGACATAACTCACGTCTTCTTGAGAATCTTCCCAATGGTGTCCAGGCATTGTGGTCGCTGAGGACCAAGTGAAAATACTAGAAATACTTCTGTCAGACCGACCAGGCATCTCAGGTTCCATGTGATCTGGAAGCCGTGCAGCATCATGTGCATACAGTAATCTTGTGCTCAAAATGGTCTGTACGTTTATGTGCCTGATCTTAAAAAGGCATCCGGTCGAATTCTCCTCACTGTAAGAAGTCTAACCTTGAAGAACTGTTGTTTTGAGTTTACGTTGTGTACTAATGGCATTTGAACATATAGATGCTCATTTGATGTGTTTCTAGCGTTGACTTCCACTACGGGGCACGCTACAGGATTTATGGACATCTAAAACAGTTTTTTTTGTTTATGTATAAATTAAACTTCCGTCATAATTTAGCCTAGGCATTGTCTATGCACATATTTACTAGGTAAGTTAAGCTTAGGAGACATTAAATAGGTACATAAATTGGTACAGTGCCTTGAAGTGGACTATTTTTCATGGCCAAAAAAAAAAAAAAAAAACATTTTCTGTTGACATTCAAAGGTAAATCTAGCCTAGTCATTGCGTATGCATTATTTTCCCACTCATTTGTAATATAAAAGGAACGGCTTGGTTCAATGAACACATTTAAACCACAAAAGCAAAAATCCAAAAACGCAAATCATGTCTGTCTTGTACTGTATATTATTGTTTTAGTGTAACATTGCATTCATATGTCCATGAATGATTTCACTCTGGTCCTTTAGACTGAGTGCCGTTCTGAAACCATGTGTATATAGAAACTGCGAGCGAGTGTTTTTGTAATGCAAAGTGTGGTTGTGTTGTGTACTTAAAGAATTTTCCAATAAATTATGTACAGCTACTACGGAGTAAAGGCAAGCTCTTTTGTGTTCAGCTGCAGAAAACCTACGTACTGTAACTAGAAAGCATGATCGCAAAAGACTGAGTTTTCCCTTGTACTGTACAAGCACCCCAAGGCTCTAAAGGGCCCTACGGGAGACTCGAAGGAAGAGAGTGCAAAAGAACAGATCCAAACCTTTGCTGCTCAAACATCAATCAATGTAAATGAAAATAGTGTCATTCGTTTCCAAATGAGGAAAGCCTCAATGACTGGAAAACACATTAAAGTCAAGCATGAAATGAAATTGGCATTTTGCAAGACATTTTATTGCTGTAATGAAAGAATTTGAGATAGGAGGTATTAGTGAAGGTATTAGTAATCCTAATCACCCTATTATTTATTATTATACCCTCACTTAAATGGTAGTTAATGGTTTTGGTGCATAAAACTACCAACAACACGTCCAAGAACTTAAGTACCTAAAGAAACAGCAACTGTAACATGTCTAGAAATCAAACCCGGAGTACCTGATATGAGCTTTTAATACGCGTATTGCTCCATCTTCACCCAATTTGAGTTAAATCAGAACAGCAGCTGTAAATGACTAAGTGCTGAGGAATATGAGACATAGTTTCCATAGTTTTCCCTGATCACTGATACCCCTGTAACAGCACAGAGGGTTTGGATTCAATTTATTGTTGAGTCTCCAGACTGACTGAGAATCTGTGAGGTAATGAGAACCGTACGTCTGTGATCTCTCAGAGCTCGGAGCACAAACAATGGGGTTCAAGGTGCTTTAGAGCGAGAGAACATGGGGAAACTCTGACAAATGCCTAAAATAATAGAAAAATATGCATGTTTCATATTTAAACGCTGAGAGTACTTGTTCCAAGGAAGATATCGTATTGAAAAAGCATGCATTATTCAAACTCGGTAAAATGACCAAAACTGCCATGATATTCTTTAAAAACAAGAGCTCGAGGACAAAATCAGAAACCTAAAGGCTGAAAAACCAACTCAAGTACAAACATTTGGCCCAACGCAACATGAACAGAACAAATTTCTACATAACTGTCGCATTAAATGTGACATTTAGCAAGTTCACTGCGTTTATGAAACGATGACTCAATGTCTCTGTATGTTCAAATGTTCAGATGAGATGCATTATACTGTTTGTATAAATGTAAGTTGTCAAGCATTTTTTTTTCAATGAAATTGATACTCGCATCCAGCAAGAAATACTTATGATGTAATAAGAGAATATACAGTACCAGCAGGAGGCAAACAACCCTGATCCCTCGGTCAGTCAGACGTTCGTTAAAGAGATCGTTCTTCCGGTTTATTTAAAGTAAAGTACTAAAGCAGACAGATGAGGACTCACCCAGGTAAGGCATGCAGGGCACCATCTTGAGGGAGCGGATGTACTCTCTCATCCTGGCATAGTTCTCCTCTTTGGAGGTCAGATAGTCCAGCTTCTCAAACGTGGCCTTGTCCTTCCGACTGATCAGCTAAAGGAAAACAGGAAAGTTGTAACACTGATCAGAAGCTACTAAAAAAAACAACAACAATTCAACACCAATCATTCACCATTTCCATGTTTCTTAAATAATATGACGAACACGATTGTTCTCAATAAAAGTTTTACCATGTTTAAAAATCATTTCTGCACCCCAAATCAGCCAAGAGAGTGTGAAGACTGCACAATCCACTATGCATGGTACACATTCTTTTGCTTGCAAAATTCCATGTGTAATTCCGTTTCTTGTCATTTCTATTTGAGGGCTCAAAACAGGTCTTATATGGACTTATTTTTTCACCAGAAATCAACATTAAAACACATGAAAGAATTACGCAAACAAACAACATCAAAAAACTGCAGGTTGCCAGAGACTTAAAAAGACTTTTGCAAATAATTGCATATTGTTTGTGTGTTAAAAATCAGCCGCACACATTTTTTTTCTCGTCGTGAATACTTTTAGTGACTATTTGCACACAGAAGTGAAAATAACCACAAATAAGTTATAAGTTCTAACATTATAGTAGCATTCATGGCTATTTGTATTTGCCTTCTTATGTCTAGCTCTCAAACCCTTCTGAGGGTAAAAGGCGTTTCTCTCACTTTCAGTGCTGCAACAGACAAGTGACTAACGTCCAACAAACCATCAAAACATCCTTTTATTGATTTTTTTTTTTTCTGACAGTGAAACTCAAACAGATGAAGAAGCACTGAAGTCTTCAAATTTCAAGTTTCACAAGCTCTTCATATATTATGTTTGGCAAGCAACAAACAATTTTTTTTTTTTTTTGCTTTACTGTTTTTCAAAGCCTTGATTTTTGGCAAATTGCTTGGAAACCAATGGAGGCCAACTTGACCCCTAACACAATTGCTGTAAGCAAAATTCATACAGCCTTTTCAAAAACACATTTGTGTTTTGCATATTCCTGACCCTTAATGAGAAAAATCACAAAATCTAAGAAGACACAAAATCTTAAAAATAAGATTTTTTACAAGAGGCTTAAAAATCGAATGCGGGTTGATTGGCCCCTGAATAAGCACAGCTGGTGGATCACACAGAGGGCCCTTCTCAACACAAGAGCAAATGCAAACAAACGGCTTCTAGCGGCCCGACCCCAGTGAATGAACAACCTGCAGAGGGAAACCATCACCCCAACTGTTTTCTGATGCTTCTTTTAGGCCTCACAGCTGTTAGCGGTCATGCCCGGGGGTTTAACCTGCGCTACACACTCTTAACACACACACGCATATCATCTCTGGAGGTTAAACCCCTTAAGATCTGTGGTAAATCTGCATCAAACTGTCCTGAAGATGCAGTAAAGCTGCTATTTGGTAACCATTATGGTTCAGAACTAAACTCTCTTTTGGAGACTGTGATGACAGTGAAACGTATTTCTCCACTGTGCAAGTACTATAATATCTAAAGGATCACAGAAGAAATGAAAACCAAACTATTGCAAAACATCTAAACATTTGAGCTTGCTCTTCCCAGTAGGTTTAATAGTTTATACTGTACCTTTGCCCACCCAGCTTGTTTCAAAATACAACCAACAACTCCAAAGCCAAAGCGGGCATGTGGTGTAAAACTCAGGAGACACTCGCAGCTCCATACGTGTGCCTCATTAATAATGACTCCGGCTGGTCATGCCATGAGCTCATGGAAGCCGCGATCTCATTGGTTTACAAGGCTCTGGGGGACAATGCTAAAGGCTTGTACATTTGCTGTGGTAAATACCTCATGACGGGAAGAAATAGACACATTTGAAATTCCACAGACTATTGCAGAAAACTGTGGAGTACTCTGGCTCAAGACCTCGACAAGGAAACATCAAGATGTACCTCAAGGTCCTCAATCAAACAGCAGCTCTAC
>JAUCMU010000097.1:26896368-26908431 GCA_032275025.1 Enteromius treurensis
AAAAGAATATATATATATAAAAAAAATTATATATATATATATATATATTTTTTTTTTTATTTTTTTATTATATAATATTATATTATATATTGTATATTATATTATATTATATTATATTATATAAATGATTGCCCTATAGACTAATATTTATATCAATATATTTATTGATTTTATAAACTGAGTACCACATCATAATCCGGAACATTCTACTCACTGAATGCATTAAAACACAGACGCTGAGCGAGACTAATGAAAGCTTGAATCTGTGGCCCGCTGACAGACAGATGAAAGCTGGAGCGAGTCGTTTACAAATTCTCTGTTAGGCATCATAATGCTATTCAATAGAGAAATGATGAGACGCGTTTATGTTTAGCTATAAACACAGCGCTGAGGTAATCAGCCTCAATTCTTTGGTTTGGACTCCAGATGTAGCTGATCGACCTCCGCAAACACGTCCAGTCAAATCCACACAACTACAGCTCACTCGCATCCATTATACTCAATATTTGACGTATACGTCACATATTGCCTGCGCGATGCTGTAAGGACAGACATTTCTCTTGCACGCTTTCAAACACCCAAAAGACTGAATGTCTGAACATGCGAGCATAAACACAAACACACACAGAGAAGCAGACATTACAGCATCTTAAAGGCTCGTTCCGAAAAAAAAATAAAAAGTGTGATGAACAGCCGTTGCATAATTTGTTAATACCCAAATCTCACGCGGAGCATAAAACCCCAGACTTGTTTCCGTCTGAAACTTTACAGAGTGAAACGAAGGTCTTGTGTTTATTTGTGTAACTTAAATGCTTGAGTGTGTTACAGGATGTGCTCAACATGCACAATCAGGGAGATCAGCTTCACAGTAAAGCAATAACTTACCCTGAAAATTCTGACATCAAACAGCAGTACAAATATCTGATGCATGTGTTTTTTTTTTGTTTTTGTTTTTTTAAGGTAACCCCGTTCAAAGCCACACATCTCCATGCACACAAAATGTTTATAGGGTCTGCATTGCCATTCTTAAATATTAAATGAAGGACACTTGACTCAAAGAAATAGGACAATAGAGAGCATTTTTGAATGCAATTGAGCTTCTACTCCCCGCCCCCTTTTCCAGAATAGAGCTGTGCCAGCTTCTGATGCGTTACGGTTTTCTGAGTGCACACATCTGAGAGACACTGACAGGAAGTGGCTGTCAAAAGGCATGCGAGTGCTGAACTAAGTACTCATTCACACAGAAGTTTACATTAAAAACACACCATTAATTATGCCTGGTTAATTATGCTTGAGAAGGTAAACAGCTGGGAAATAAAATCTCATATTTATATTAGATTTGTGTGGCAGCAGCAATATAAGTTAGAGTAATGATTGATAAGAACTACAAATCTGCATATGAAATGATACAGCAGGCTTTTATAGGGTTAAACTGAACATCCAGGACTTTCCAGACACCAGTCGAAAACATTGCATGTAGAGCAGTGCTTCATAACCAGTCTGAAGAGAGCGTCGGTGAAAGAGGAGCTGGTGAAACTAATGAAAGCGAGTCACAGGTGGTCTCATCCATTAAGTGCTGCGAGCCAGAGCAACAGTTTTTACATCACGCTCTGAGGAAAAACTGGACCTCCTTCTCGCTGTCACTTACGGCGGCAAAGATAATCAACTGATACCGAAATGTTATTCTCTTTCCCAAACAGCTTATAAACATCCCTAATGAAAAACTGCCGTTAGAATATTCTGCCAACTCACGCTCGGTGTGCATTTTACCGCCCGCTGTTCCTAAATCAAAACAATGGCTGTTAAGATTTTAGCACCGGGATCAAGATACTGTAGTAGCATACATAATCAAAGAAGTAGGTTTAACGTGTCCATTAGATCATTAACATGGAGGGAAATGTAACATTTTCAACACAGGCAAGCTCCTCTCATTTGGGACAGTGTGGTAATCCTGCTCAATTCGCCCATGCGAATAAAATGTTTATGTTGTCTGCACTACAATTTCCATGTTAAATGGATAGTAGTGGGATTATGAAGTATAAAGAACTTATAAACATTACAATAATACAGTGTATTTTAGACTTTCTGGACAAATCATCACCCAGTACTGAAACCGAGACTAAACTTAAAAAAAAAAAAAAAAAACCATAAAGATCCATATAAATAATAATAATCATACAAATAAGACAAATAAACAAATAATATTCTAAGAGACAAACAATACAAATATACATATATATATATACACACATATATATAATAAAATAATAATAAATAAATACAATTAGGTTTACAAATTCGCATTTTTAAAATGTGGCAAATCCTGACTCGTGACTGATAAAATAAAATAAAAAATGTAAAATATAAAATGAAATAATTAAAATAAAATGATATATATAAATATATATTTATAAATAAAATATAATAAAATAAAATATAAAATAAAAAAATAGAAAACAAATTAAAAAATAAAATAAAATAGAAGGACAATACAATGCCATTTAACATGTTTGTAAATGTGACCAATCATCATCGAGAACTGAAACAAACAAACAATTAACAAATAAATGAAAATTATGATATGCAGTGTTTTCTCTAGTGTACATGGTATCTGGCTCAAATAAAGTGACCTCAGTCTTACCTCTGGCTGAATGGCCTTAAACACAGGGGCGTCCATCAGGGTGATTTGGCTCTGAGAAACACAGACAAAAATAAAATCACAATTTCAGCGCGAGCAATCACAGCCATGAGCTCATTTTCTAGCTCTGAGTTACGGTGTACATTATGGAAAAGGACAAAATGACTGAAAACAATTCATCATAAAAATCACCACGAGGGATCTCGGTTCAACAAGGTCCTTCAAAGTTCCTTAGAAGTCTAAACAAGACCTTGATGCAAGTGAATTATGGGTAATAGACTCTCTCAAATCCCACAATCAGGCCAGCTCACAGGAAACAGTCCTGTTTTAAATCACCACCAGCACTCGGTAAATTATTCCGAGCAGTTATTAAGCATCATATATCATCAGTAAATCCTAATGAGCTGACTACCTAGACAGCTTTTTAAGGTGTTACAAGGGCAGTCCAGATGCAACACTGTTCTGAAAAGTAGAAGCATTATATTAAAGTTATATATAAGGAAAAAGTGCTGATTTTAAATACGTCATAAACAAGACGACATAATTACAACTGTTTTCAACCATGTGACAAGTAGAAAAAAAAGTAAGAAAAAAATAGGAATCTCAAATACATGACACATACAATATATATTGAACATATTAAAATGCATTAAAAACAAATAACAATAAAGGAATGCATATACTTTCAATGCATTCATTTTTATTATTACTAATATTATATAAAATAATAATAATAATAATAATAATAATAATTACAACAAATAAAAATTAAAAGAAAATAAAGATTAAAGAAAAAAAAAGTTAAAAAATGTATAGAAAAAAAATAAATAAAAAAAATACATATAATAAAAATTTTTTTTTAAAAAGCCTTACCCATCTAAACTGATTCGTTGATGTTAATTGATTTAAAGTGCCCCTATTTTGAGTTATGAAAGGTTCATAATTTGGTTTTGGGAATAACTTTATACACTTTGCATGGAAGATCCATATATATAAAATATCCATAATAGAGGCCCTTTAAACTTGTCTTTGCTTGTTTCAACCAGTTGAAGAGTGCCCTATAAAACCAGCCGACAGAAAAGCTTGACCAGGCCGGGAGATCAGTTTAAGACTGGTTAAAACAGGTTTCCTTAGCGACGTCAGACTCCATAAAGCTCAACAGTGAGTAATGACGTTTTCAACAGCCTTTGTTCCACGAGTATTTTCCCTTTCATTGCCACCACATGGATGTGAAGCAAGAAGCCGCTCACTATCGAGAGCTCATGAGGATGCTGCTCGCTCGGTTTGGACCGGAGCTATTGTTTCCGACTGGAAAGGTCCCGGAGGATGAGGACTGCTACTAATAAGACTGCATCATTACAGGACAAGACAAACGATGTAGAACCAAAGGCCGTCTCGGTTTTCCACCAGAGAACGCATCAATTTCACCGCTGACAGTTTTACTCACTGCAAACTCCTCTGGCGTCACTTTGAGCACATCAAACACGACAGCATCGTAGCTCTTGGCGTAGTCAGCACTCGGGCCGTCCACAGACACAGAGCTGTTGCTTCCCTGAATAAGAGAAGGAAACAACATGAAGAGTGTCAAGTGTGAAATATTACAGATGCTCTTAAATGCAAGAACAATTAAAGAGAAGAAAGGGACGCAAACAATGAACTAATCAAAACGAACCACATTTGCGGTCCTCTTAAATGTTCCTGGTCTTTTTGTGCTGGTTCTGCTTTAATTTGTGATAATGATGACTATATATTATCCTTCATTTATTCTGGTGTGGCCCTCATGCATTGACTATCGGTCACAGCTGAACCAATCATTAAAAAAATATCAGCCCAGTTCTTTCCATGGAAAAGTGAAGTTGTCGGGTTAGCGTGATATTTCTCATGGGACGACTGCCAGAGCTGGAAAAACCATGAAAATGTTCCTGGATCTCGATTGAAAGGATCTTTGATCTGATGATAGCAGTATCTGCATGAGGACACGCCTGTGAGCGTATGGACGTATGACTTTATGCACTGGATGTGTAAATGTCCACAAATAAAATGAGAAAGAGCTGAGCCTTGCAAAAATGTGCTGTGGCATTACCAAAACACTGCACAATGGAAACCAAGGTTTGGACACTATTAACCTTAGCTTTAAAAATTACAGAATTTGTTCAGTCAATGACAAAAAAAAAAAAAAGTACCATGGTATTACCGTGAAAAATAACAACGGAGAACATTATAATAATAATTACAATATCATTGATTTTACCTGACTTTGAACTTACAGAACCTTTCAAGCTCATTTTAAGTCGATTATTCATCATTATGGTAGGCTACAGTACCTTTCAAAAATTTGGAGCCAATGAAAATATGTTTTCTTCACCAATAATGCATTACTTTCATCAAAAGTACCAGTAAAGACATTTGAAATGTAGCAAAGCGTTCCTGTTTCAAACACTGTATGTAAATAACAGCATTATTATCTAATATCATGGCAGTAAATGGAGGAGGAGCGTGTCAGTTTGTAGATAATAGAGGGCAGCAGGTCGTAGGCTGGTGGTGCTGCTGTGGGTCGAATAATGAGAGGTGAACAGAGGTGAAGAAAGGTCTTGCAGTGGAAATGAGGAGGACCGGGAGGATCTGCAGATGCTAGAGGCACTACCTCATTCGGGGTCAAACACTCATTAGAGCAATGCCATGCTCCACCGCAAACCCATAAACCGCCCGTCAGACGGCCACCTTGCAGAGGACAGCACGTGCACTGACCCCAAACACACAACTGACCGGTGTTTATCAAATCAACAGGAGAGCTATGTGTAAGTGCCGTGATAAGTCCCAGTTAGTCTAACACAGTATTTCTAACAAGGTATAAATATTCCTATTTTTTTTTTTTTAAATAATAAATAAAAAAAGAAAACCAGATCTATTAGAAAAAGAACAGAGAACACTAGTGTTAGAGATAGAGAAGATTATAGATTATATTAATAGATTTACAAAATACAGAAATGTCTGCCTACCAGGGTTACAGGTGCTTGAGCCATTGTCAAAGCTCAGTGTGATAAACTCCTTCTCCCGACTGCCAAGATCATCTACTGTGTGATGTAAATTATGTTAATGATGCAATTTTGTGTGCTTCAGTACTTACTTGCTTTAAAAAATAAAAAAAAAAGTTACACATTAAGGATTATTTATTAATTGTATGTGTTAACAGTTGCTTGTGTACATAAGCAGTGAGCTACTAGTGGATTTTACTTTTTCAATTTTTTGTATTTTTTTAGTTTTCGCTGAGTTTCTTCCCCCCCACATTATTGGTTATTCAATGTCTATAATGTATATTGTTTTTTTTTTTTTTTTCAATTTTATTTCAGTTTTACATATTTAATGAAATAAGTTTCAAGTTTGGTCTTTATGTTGTTTCTTTCAATTAATGAAAAAGTTTTTTTTTTTTTTTTTATTGTTTTAGTTAGCTCTAATAACCTTGTGCATGAATCACTGAACCACCATAGGGTTATAATTAAATCACAGTTCCAACACTAAAAATAAATCCCATCTTGTCATACTGCTGAAATAAGTACATTTTATTCCCAATAACAAGTCATTAATCATCAGTTAATTTTTAATATATATATATATATATAATTATTTATTTTATTTTATTCTATAAGGAGGAGCAATTACCTCAGATGAGGCGGAGCTAATGCTGGTGCCATCCGATAGGCCGTTTCTGCGGTACATGCTGAAAAATCAGCCAATGGGGTGCAGTCACCCGGGCAACAGCAGCCCTCAGCCAGACCCCACATATGACAAATCATCCATACCTAAAGACAGACAGAGAGAGAGGCATCAAAATATTAAGATTGTATAATTTTTCACATTGTATAAAATATCTGACCCAATGTCAAATGCAGTGCTTCATGGGAGTTTGTGGTTACAGAAGAACTGGGTTCAATCGTTTGACTGGTGGTCTGTGTGTGTGTGTGTGTGTGTGTGTGTGTGTTCTTGAGAAAAACTGATGCTAAGCGTCTGAGGAACTCCACAGGGACTCGGTTTGCTCTCTTTCCCAGATGGCCGGAGGAAGCCCCAGCATACCTGACTGACCGGTGAACCGCCCGGCCGGGAAAGAGCACAGCAAATAGGAAAGAATGTGACTTTTACAATGGAAATCCTCTCGGATCACTCACACAGTGATTAAAACACTTAATGGGTTTTGGGGAAGTTCTCCGCACTCAGCTGGAGATCTGAAACAGCTAATCCATTAGCAACAAGACCCCGCTTTGGTCTGAGAATCGGGAGATTGCATTTACAATGACAGACATGTTGCTGTAAACGAAAGCTTTTTAATCTCCGCTCCAACGGTGAGTTGCTCTTATCAAGTAGATTTGGTATAACTCTATTTGAACTGCAGAGCTGTTGCTATGTTCTGACTTTTTGCATACAAACATTTCCCAACACGACGTGCATCAACAAACAGCTATGAGTGCGAAGGATCACATGCAGCGTCAGCTAATTCCTCAAAGTTTAAGTCTGGCCAACCAGAGAATTTATAGCAACTAAACTCAAAACAGAAATCATGCTTACATGCTCATTAACATACAGTATCACCACCCGCATTTATATATCAACATCAACAGTCTGATTAACATGTTTAACCTCTAAAAAAAAAAAAACAATCTGGTTCATTGTGTTTGTTATGCTATCAAATAGTGTTTTTGATGCAAGACTCCTTGACTAATATTTTTTACATAAACCACTGTGAAAGTGAATATTATTGCTTCTTACATAAAAAGACTAAAGCCTAATTTGATCTGTTACTGAAGTCAAAGCACTCAGAGGTGATGTGATGACCTCTAGTGGCCATGTGAGTTTTTTAATTGTGAAATCCACACATTTTGGCTCATTATCAATAAACTGATCTGACTGACCAACACAACTTTTTAAATCCTTTATGGAGAGCCCAATGAAATATTTAGGGATGGTAGTTTTTTTTCCTCCTGTCTAATTAAGACTGTAGCCTGCTGCTTTGATCAAAAATACTATAATATATTATTACAATTTAAAATAATAGTTTTCTATTAGAATATACTGTGTCCTGTGATGCAAAGCTACATTTCTAGCATCATTACTCCAGTCAGAAATCATTCTAATTATCAGTTTAGAAAACATTTGCACCGATTCATATTTTTGTGAAATACATTTTAATTTTCTTTTTTTTGTCTTTACTTTTGATCAATTTAATCAATCTTTTATGTTTTTATTTAAACAAAAACAAAAGCAAAATCTTACTAACCATGTTTTAGAATGGTGGTCTATTTAATGCATTATCAAATCAGTTCAAATGATTTAACTAACATACTTAATAACATAATTTTAACAGAAAACATAATTGGTCTCGATAGTGATTGCTGTAAGGTGCTTTAAATGTTACATATAAACCTACTAAACATAAACCATTAACATAAACCTTAAAAATACAAAATTATATATATTATATAATATTATATACACACACACTATATATTATATTACATTATATTATATATAATGGTATTGTGTAGTATAACATATGGTGATACACATAGTAGCATAGTACAGTATAGTATAGCATGTGATGTACTGTACTACTGTACAAAGCAGTATAGTGTGGTATAGTATAGTATGGTATGGAATGGTATAGTATAGTATAGTACATGGTGATACACAATAGTACAGTACAACACAGTATTGTGTAACATGAATAGTGATAGTATAGTACAGTATAGCACATGGTGATACACAATAGTATAGTACAGTATAGTATCGTGTAGCAGGAATAGTGATAGTATAGTAATAGTATTGTGCATTATAGCATATGGTGAGACCCTATTTTATGATGTAGTACAGTACAGTATAGTGCAGTATGGCATATAGTGATATACTACATTACAATATACCATACTATTGTACAGTGCAATATAGCACGGTATATGGCAATACACAATAGTATAGTGTAGTACACTGCAATATAGTATAAATGGTGATAGTATAGTAATAGCATTGTGCAGTATGGCATATGGTGAGACCCCATTTTATAATCTAGTATAGTACAGTATAGGTGCAGAACAGCATAGTACATAGTGATATACTACATTACAATATACCATACTATTGTACAGTGCAATATAGCATGGTATATGGCAATACACAATAGTATAGTGTAGTTGAACTGTTAGAACTTGCATTTTTTAGTCAGTAACCTTTGAAAACAATACTGTTGTAACACTCAGCCATACCACAAGATGGCAGCACACAACTACAAACACTACTACAGTAGTTGCTACAGTAAAACAGCTTTGTTTTAAACATCCATTTAATGTTATATCACATCTTTCGCAACAATATTCAACTCATTTCCATGTAAGCTGGAAAAAGATATTTATCCACTATATTTAAATATTTCAGCATGACACACATGTATGTATTAAGAGGTTCCTTTGAATGTTTTTTATTTTTTTTAAATAACATTAATTAGAAATTATAAAGATAAGCATAACCATGTGAGGGAAACTTGTAAAGATTTAAATAATCCCAGTTTTTCCAGTGTGACCCTGGACGGCAAACAATCAGGGTGAATCGCAAAGTCTTCTTGATTCAGCTGAATTTGAGACCGCTCACATTTCTCTCTCCTCCTATTCGTAACCCGTTCAACACCACTCCCCAAAAGCCTCCATCTCTCTCACACCAGAGCTGCCTGATTATAATCTGAAAGCGTTTCCTATAATATCAGCCGTTGTAATCCCCCATGAGTCAGTGATAATACTATCTCACACATCAGTATTACCGTGGATCACCACCAGCGCAGCAGTCGAGCCCTCTTTCACAGTCCGTCTGACATCACCCGTTGGAGACGCCATCTGGACTGAGAGCGGGTGTGAAAGCTATTAAGTGTTTCCAAGGAGAAGCATAGTAGTTTATCTCCCGCTTTCACTTAGTCCACTCCAACTGAGTGGAAGCCTCAACAAACTTCCCTTGAAGGGTTTAAATCGAGCATGAACACCTGCTCAAGCCTCAAGCCAAAACGTTCAGCAAATACAGTACACCTACTGTAGCATAGTATAGCATATTGTTATAGTATTGTGTAGTATAGAATGTAGTGATACGCTATGCAATAGTATAATATAGTATCTTTATATAGAGAAGCAACTGTATTGTGTAGTATAACATATGGTGATAGACTATAGCATAGTACAGTATAGTATAGCATGTGATGTACTGGACTACAATATACTATACTACTGTAGAGTGCAGTATAGTATGGTATAGTATAGTATAACACATGGTGATACACAATAGTGCAGTACAGTGCAACATAGTATTGTGTAACATGAATAGTGATAGTATAGTACATTTACATTTATTCATTTAGCAGTATAGTAAAGTATAGCAGTATCGTGTAGCAGGAATAGTGATAGTATAGTAATAGTATTGTGCAGTATAGCATATGGTGAGACCCTATTTTATAATGTAGTCGAGTACAGTACAGTGCAGTATAGCATAGCATCTAGTGATATACTACATTATTGCACTGTACAATAGTATGGTATATTGTATAGCATGGTATATGGCAATACACAATAGTATAGTGTAGTATAGTACACTTCAATATAGTATGAATGGTGATAGTATAGTAATAGCAGTGTGCAGTATAGAATATGGTGATACACAATAGTATAGTACAGTGTAGCAAGAATAGTAATAGTATAGTACAGTGTAGCAAGAATAGTGATAGTATAGTAATAGTATTGTGCAGCATAACATATGGTGAGACCCTATTTTATAATGTAGTCGAGTACAGTACAGTGCACAGTATAGCATAGCATATAGTGATATTCTACATTACAATATACCATACTATTGTACAGTGCAATATAGCATGGTATATGGCAATAGTATAGTGTAGTGTAGTACACTGCAATATAGTAAGAATGGTGATAGTATAGTAATCGCATTGTGGAGTATAGAATATGGTGATACACAACAGTGTAGTGTAGTATAGTACAGTGTAGTACAAATAGTGATAATATAGTAATACTACAGCGCAGCATTGTGTATGGTGACACGCTATAGTACGGTACAGTACAGCACAGCACAGCATAGCTCAAGCATAGTAGGCTCAAGTCATAAAGGTTTTTCTTCTGTACCTCTAGGAGTCAATTTTTTTGCAAGGTTTTTTGTTTTTATTGATTTTATTGTCCTCGTTTGTAAAGTGCTTCGGAGAAAAGCTGCTTTTCAAATAGCCTTTTAAGGAAGCATGGTGATCTAAATCTTTAAACCAACCACTTAATATTTAAAATCGCATTAACCGGCTAATATCAAAAGCTATTTATAATCATGTTTACATATCAAAACTGTCACCTTCACCACAACAAACATTTTACAATTACCAAAACATTCATACACGCAGACACGTGCATATCAACGGCACATATCTACCGCTCAGACTTGATCTGACCCGTTACAGTGAGCTAATAAAGAGGTATGTAAGGTTAAAACACACACGGGTCACTGGACTGGGATCCTCCTGGTCAGGTGTCACAGAGCAGTTCTGTTAACAGCTACATTTCAATGTAACAGACTCTGAGACACGCATCACCTCCGCTGTGAGTTAGTCATCCCCTTTGTCTTCAATCACACTCCTTTTTTGTCACCCTTGATCTCTTTAATGACCCCTCATCTCTCTCTTTCATTTCCATTAAAGCAGCTGTGAGGTGCTGCAATTATACAGCTCAGTCTGCAGCGCTGTTAAACTCACTCCAGGATCTGTCCTCCTCACACACACAGCACCCATTTAGTAAAAGATATTTTGGACAAAACTGAAAGTATGCATAGAAACATTTTAAAATCACACAAGTCAGAGGCTTAATATGACCGATACCAATACAGACTCAATTCAGACTGCACAGCAAGGATGCATGTTTAGCGTTTAGATACAATACTTGATGGAACTGCTCATTAAAATGACTCAGAAATGACCTGGAGGGAAAAAAAAAAACTAAACTAGAGTATCACCCAAAACAGGCTTAAGAACTCTACCAGATGAACTGGTTCTTGTAGAATTACTGTTAGTGAATGAGTAATGGAAACAGGAAAACCCAAATATTAGTCCAAGTCTATGGACAGCATTAAACCTATATTTTTATGGATAATATACCCAGTGCCGCTCCCTATACGCAGAGTACGCAGTCGGCGTAGGGCACCAGCTCCTATGGGGGGCACTGTCCCAGTTTCTCAAAAAACAAAAAACAAACAAAAAAACCTTTCGTTCTATTTTATTAAAAATGTATAAAGAAACATAAAAATCGAAACATGAACATACATATTATACATTGGCTAATTATTAAAAAGAAATGTATTTATGCAGTATAAGCACACGTGACACGCGTTCCCGCATCTGCGCACGCGCACGC
>JAUCMU010000097.1:26912151-26940938 GCA_032275025.1 Enteromius treurensis
AATATTACTGTAATTGTGAGCGAAGGATTTCAAAGGTGTTACGGTTTAACAAAAAATAATTCGGCCCGCACAAGGGGCATTTTCTCCAATCCAGCCCTCAACCTAAAATGAGTTTGACACCCCTGATGTAGATGATGATCTAAGAGTTCAACAAGGAGTATATGTTAAGAGTAGCTAAAAAAAAAACAGAGAAAGTATTACAATAGTCAGTCTTAAAGTGACAAGAGCATGAACTATAATAGCAGTGCTTCTTATGGAGAGAGCTGGGCAGAGGCAATTAATATTGCGTATATGAAATAGGTGTATTGGTTTTGAAGACAGATGTCCAATGTTTTTGAGGGGCAGTAGGTAAATGGTAAATTATAAAAGTCCCAGAACCAAGCCCTGAGGGACACCTGTAGTAATATGTGAAGACTTCAATTTAAACTGGTCTAGATTAACAAATTTAATAAGACCTGAGAGATAAGATTTGAACCCAGCTGAAGAAGTACCTACAATTCTAATGGACTGCAGTCTATCTAATGACAAACAAAATGTTGAACTTGTGACAAATACGTAAGTTACATTAAAAAGATTTAATATCCACCTTTTTCCTGAACGCGGAAGTAAGTCTATGGTGGAGGCTTCCAGTTCGTTAGACAGAATATTGAGGAAAATAACAATGTGCAGTAAATGGTAAAACTGTTTGCACTACAACGCAGAGTGTTCATAGTTAAGATAATGCTTTAAGATAACAGGATAGGACACACTGGTTTTCAAAATCAAGCAGCAAAATGAATTGTTTTGTAGAGCTAAAAATAGCTGGACCTGTAGATGACAGTGGAAGCTTGACCCATAACATTTACAAACAGCCACGGCCATATTTACATCATATTTACATACAGAAAAAGATGGATACTGTAGATTGAATCAGCTGCTATAAAGAAATTCTCACAAGGGGAGTCTCAGTATGACAGAAACAAAAACCTGATAAAATTATTTACTGAAAGATGAATTATACAAATACTATCAGAAATATTTGGATCAGTACCACAAGAGATGCTGATCCAAGGTTATTGCAGATTTGTTTCATCTGCTAACACACACACACACACACACACACACACACTCTTCTCTAGTCACACAGTTTGTAAAAGCTGACTCTCAAACAGCAGAAACACACCAAATCTAAAAACCCTCTCATTCAAGGACTTGGTGGCGGATAACGAGAGACGGTAGCCTTTTTAAAGGCTGAGCAAAGCCAGCTTTATGCTTACCAGCGAGACCTCGACCAATGAGTGCACGGCGTGCTGCAACAGGTTCTCCCTGGTCAAAACAGGTTGCACAAAAGAGCAATTTTCTTACGGTTGGAGAGGCGTTCTTCGTGCACGAGCGCTGTCTTACGTGCCTTAATATTACTCAGAGCATGCTGAGGCAGCGCTTGTGGATGACTCAAGCGCTCATTGCGCCAAGCCGCCAAGGGGATCGGATTGGAGGTACCGCGTGTGCCCCAGTCCGACTCTTCGAGGTTGGACTACTGGTATCTGGGTTCTCGGCCCGCGACCCCTTCGCAGTCCCCCCCAGTGCCTTTCTTCTCGGAGGTGCATGAGGAGCTGACCAGGTCGTGGTGAGCCCATACTTGTCGCGCCTGGGCACCAGCTCCTCTCCCCTCTCCCCTCTCCACCCTCGATGGAGGGCAGCCAGGGGGTACGTGTCGATCCCCCAGGTCAAGCGTGCTGTGGCGTGCATCTCTGCCCGCGCAGTGCCTCCACCTGGCGTGTAAGACCTTGTCCGTTCTCGCGGGCCGGGCTTACTACGCCGCTGAACTGGCTGCCACCTCCCTGCACATGATGGCCACACTACAAGAGTACCAGGCCAAAGCGTTGAAACATCTGCACGAGGGTGGATCTGATCAAGGGGTAATGCAGGAACTCCGTGCGGCGACCGACTTCGTTCTGCAGGCAATGAAGGTCATCGCACATGCCCTTGGTCAGGTGATGTTCACGGTAGTAGCTCAGGAGCCCATCTCCTGCTGAACATAGCACAGATGGCCGATGTCGACAAAGTCCACTTTCTTGAGGCCCCCATCTCCCAGGTCGGCCTCTTCAAAGTCGAGGACTTTGCCCAGAAGCCCAGAGGTGATGGAGCCCTAGAGACATGATTAGAGGCATCCCTCAGACATCCCTTGTGGTGGTTGATACGGACGGTACGCCTCGGCTACGCGATTCAGTTCGCCAGGTGCCCGCCCAGGTACAGAGGCATTTTTTACACCACTGTCTGCTCAGACATGGATGCCGCTGTCCTGCGTGCGGAGGTTGCAGTCTTACTGGCGAAGGACGCAATCGAGCCTGTCCCTCTAGCCGAGATGAGGTCAGGGTCAATGTTATTATAGTTTTGCATTTTTAAATTAGTTTTTATTTTAATATCTTTTTCAAATTTGCTATGAATTTTAGTTTAGTTTTAGTTTGTTTCATTAATGGTTTTCTTAGTTTTCGTTTCGTTTTAATTTTTGTGAAAACATTTCTATTTTATTTTTATATATTTAATTTCAGTTTTAGTTTTAGTAATTATAGTTTGGCACAGTTAGCAGAACAGTATGCAGACCAAAGAAAGGTATTTTTTTCAGCAACATTTAGTGTTTGCACAGTTGACATTGAACTGTGGTTAACTCTGAATAACAAAAATAACATAAGGGTTTAAGATACAAAAAAGAACCTAACAAATTTAACTTAAAAGAAAAGCATGAACATTTTTTTATGAATAAATCATAACAATGAAATCCTGTAAAAAATGTAGTTTCCATTTTTACATGTACAGTACAACAGTATCAGTGTGACCACTATTGAAAGTGTTCAATATTACTTCAGCAAGAACAGACTAGAACACAATACTCCAAAGTTTCAAATGTGTATATGCAGTTTTAATAATTCTTGAACAGACTAGAACATTTTCTTCAAATAAGTCAAGTGAACTAGTCTCTCCAGAGTTTATGCTGCGTTCGCACCAGATGCGATAGAAGCGGTAACGTTTACATGGTAAGTCAATGCAAAGATGCGATTAGACATCCTGCGGATTAAGCGGAACGAATTACGTGATTTGCGCTAAACGCTCAAGTTGAAAAATCTGAACTTTGACTTACTTGTTTTTTCCGAAGTGGATGAACGCTTATTAATTACAAAAACGATTTTTATTTTTTGGCAATTATTATTTTATTTTAATTATTTTTTTAATGGCTGTTGCTAGTTTCGTTTAGTTTTAGTTTTTCAATTATTATGAATTTTTTATTTTATTTCAGTTTACGAAAATGTTTTTTTAACCAATAGTTTTCGTCTTAGTTTCAGTTTTCGTTTGCGAAAATAACCTTGAAGCAAATCAGCATATTAGACTGATTTCTGAAGGATCATTATGTGACACTAAAGTATATACTGAAAATTCAGCTTTTCATCAAAGGAATAAATTACCATGTCAATATTTGACAGTAGGAAATAGTTATTTTAAATGGTAATAACATTTCACAATATTTATTTTTTACTAGATTTACAGTTTGTGCCATATTTTTGACAAAAAAAAAAAAAGAAGCAGCAGCCTTTGTGAGCATAAGTGAGTTTCTAAATGTTTTGAATGTTAATATACAAAAATATATACTTTATAAAATATTTTATATAAAATAATTTATATACTCTTATAAATTTGTTTTACTGTTTTGGGTCTTTTAAACTCAAGTGTAGATAACAAAAAAAAAAAAAAAAAAAAATTTTTAATTGTGTAATTGCAGAATTTTTTTTTTGTTTGTTTTTAAATTTTGCACACAAAAAAAAAACGGGGAAAAAAAACGAAAAAAAAAAACAAAAACACTTGCACATTTAAAATGACTCGGTGTTGTAAAACTGTCACTTTTATGACAGGCAGCAACAGGGCTGCTATCATAACCAGAATAGCAGAACTGAACAGGTGGTCACGTCTCAAATACCGCACACATGCTTGCTGCTTCACAAATACAGCCATGGAAAGAAATAATTGGGTCAGATTCTAATATTTCACGCACTTCGATCTGCACTTTGATAACAGATTCTGTGTGGCTCTGAGGGCGAGAACTTCATCTATACGGGCTCCCCTTTGAACAGATGGCTCAACGCTAAAAATAGCAGCACAGCGGGCCAAAGAGCAAAAATAGAACAAATATCAATTCAAGCTGCAAATAACTACATCTGCTGCTCCACTGATGTGTGTTTCTAAATGGCCAAACCAAGACACATACTCCGAGGACATGGAGAGTGTGAATAAATATATGTCAATAATATTTACATTATTTATATTACATTTATATAAAAAGGATTTAATATGTAAAAGAAAATATTTTTTATTAATATAACAATATCAATGTTACTAATTATTCTTTTAATTATTAAATTTATATATATATATATCTTTTTTTTATTATTTTTTATTATTATTATTATTTATTTTTTTTAATATATATAATTTTTAATTATATGTAATATTAATAAAATAAATTGGGTATATATAAAATTTTTTATTTTTTAAATAATTTTTTATTACATATAATATTAATAAAATAATATAAAGATTTTGATAATTAATACATACAAATTTAACGTCAACTTTTAACTAAATGAATTTTGAAAACAACAGTACAATTGGACAACTCATTACGTGTAACCTGCCTGACTGATATTAATCTACAGTATAACAGAACGGAGATATGGATTAGAACAGCTCAGACGTTTGTGTCCTAATTTCTCTTTTCACTGTGCACATGCAGCAAGAGATCTTTAGGCAAGTGCTTCAGTACATTATCTTTAATTAATCAAGTTTCTAGAAACGAGCTCCACTGATTAGATGTCAGCATAACTTGACGCTTGCAACAGGAAGCTGTAAGATAACGCAGTTCTTGATCACGGATTGCTGTAATGCATGTCAAAGCTATGCATTTTTTTCAAGCATTAATTAGACCGCATCTGCAAACTGTGTTTCTGAGCTCATGCTGATCCAGACTGGAGGAGTCTTATATAACATTAGGCCTGTTATTATTATAGCACTATATAATTATGAGCATTGAAACGGCCTGCGTTTGTTAGTTTAAATAACAACCACTGTCACGATTCTTCAACACAGTTATGCTAAAACTGTCATATACCCGCATCAGAGCAGGCCATAACACTAAACCACTGTTTATATAGACAGTTTGTGGTTTGTACTGTAAGCAGAAGATGGTCAGACTGGATTTTAAGGGCTTACTGCACAAACTAGAAAGACAGACAACACTTACACTTCCTGTTCAAGCTCCAAGCTGTTTTACTAATGCATGTTTACTCAAAAGTGCACTTTTAAGTTGACCTTATTCGTTAAAATGCATGTTCGTATTGGAAAGAAATCAGTAACACTTTATTGCTTATTAGCATGCCTATTCTAAACATATGGGCTGTTTATTACTACTTATAAAGCACATATTCTGCATCCTTTATCCTGCACAAAACCTAAACCTAAAAGATACCTTACTAGCTATTAATAAGCAGCATATTAAGAGTTTATCAGTGCAGAAGATGTAGTTAATGGTTAAAGTTAATGAAATAGTTTTACAATTGATAATAACCATTTTCTATTCAAATATTGTCACATGATCATTTCAAAATGCTGATTTGCTGTTCAATATTTTTGGTCATGCCTTTTATTTTTTTAGGATTCTTTGAATTTAAGAACAGCATTCATTTTAAATAGACATATTACATTATAAATGTATTTACTGTCATTTTTTAACAAGTTAATGCATCCCTGTGGAATAAAACTGATGCATATTAAATAAAATGTATATAAAAATATATCTTATGGACCCCTTTAATGCATTGCTGTCTTGCCTTTGAATAGCAGAGTACATGACATGGGAAAAAAGACATATACATTAGCATTACCATATTTCTTTGGGAACTACACGATTAAAAACCATGGAAGTTCAGCGCAAACAAACACCAAACAGGCCTTCAAGTATTTCTGTCAATGACGCTCACTGGAGTGAATGCTGATGTTAAAGTTCAGAATTGACTGCGGGTGCTACGTGATGAGCGTGTGTGAGAGATATAAATACAGTCTTGTGAACATGACCTGCTGGCAGAAGCATCCTGATCAATGCTAGTGTAATGTCAGACGTCCACACAGCTGCAGGGGTCCGGGACGGCCTCATTTACCCCCCACTGAACGACTGCAACAACTCTACAGACAGACACGGAGCTCAAGATGTGCTTTGACATAACTGCACACACACACAGGAGCATGTTTAGCATTGCATTTTTGCTAGTTTCAATTATAAAAAATACTTTTAAAAAGAAAACAATCTCTGGACCGACATAAGAGTTATCAGAATCTGCCTTGAGTTGTAGCTACTAGTATGAACCTTTCAAGGCAAAACACTCAAATTCATGACGTCTGCTCATGACAAGGCTATTCACGTTTGTCCCGGTCAACTAAACCAGCATTCATGTGGCGTTATAGCTGACACCACAACAGACGAATACTACACCGGTTCCTGAACTGAGGAATGTTTTGGCCCTCTGCCATCAGGAATGAGCACCTCGGTTGAATCGGGCTGCTGAATTCCTTCTCACTTACTCCAAGTTTCGTCCTGATCAATTACACACGTCTCACATCGTCTGCACCGCAAGCGCATGAACTGCATAGCAAGCAGCATAACAGACACTGCATCTCAGCTTTAGAGGAAACAATGCCTTTTTCAACAACAAAAAGATGCTTTGATGCTGAAATGGCCTAAATCTTTACGATTGAGCACTTACACAGACCAACCTGACATGTGCGGCTTATAACGTGTTTTGAAAACATCTTAATTCAAAGTGGCATGTGGCATTTGCATCAACTATTAATATTATAACATGTGACCCTGGACCACAAAATCAAGTCATAAGGGTGCATTTAATATGGTCCAAATCAAATTCTTAGCAATACATATTACTAATAAAAATTACATTTTACAAATGTAATAAAAAAAAAAGAAATATGTAAACGATGAAATATGATGTAACAATAGTATTTTCATAATTAATTTAAAATAAAGACAGACAGACAAACAAACATCTTATTAATAAAAATCTAGAAATTGATTTTTAATTTACAATAACATTACTACTTAAGAAATTATATTATATTTTAACAATTAAAAAATGTATATATATTTTTTTATTAATAATTGTTAGTATTTTATAATTTTTTATTAATATAACTATTATTCATCATCATCATCATCATTACAATTATTACTGTAGAATGCTTTAACTGCATTCTTATAAAAACATGCGTAATTATTATCACGTACAGTAACAGGTATTTACAATAAAAATCCATAAAATGAATACCCTCCACCAAAATGAATAAAATGAATACCAAAAGTTAAAACAGTGGCATTGTGCTTACAGAAATATTAAGATAAATACAATAAATACAAATAACAAACCACATGCAAACATTTACTATTTCATTGGCATTATAAATGATCCAAAATGTCAAATAACAAGGCAAAATATTTCATTATAATTGCCTCGGACCTATTAACAAACAACATGGCCATAAACGAGCTGCTGTCTCTCAGGATTTTCAGTCTCGTGGGCGCGCACGCCTGATCATACACGCAACTCGCAACATAAAACACGGTCACGCGCGCAGGGCTGTAACCTTTCACCTTTACTAACCCTTCTTAATGAATGACGTGCACAGACTGTTCCTAATCAATACTCCATCGACCCGTCCTCAAGACCAATCAAAACAAAATCTGGTTCGCCTACCTTATATCTACGAGCCGTATGATCCTGGATCAATGAGAAGAAACAATCACGTTTCGCCTCCAGTCATCCATTAAACGGGCTCGACTGCGCATGTAATCCAGTACAGCAGGTCAGGTTATTATTCCAGCGCGTCAGAGCAATGTTGTATGTTTAAGAATGTAAAGACATTTGCGAAAGATGTACACAAACATGGCAGAGATACACAGATATCACACACTGCCAAAACAAGCGAAACATTCATTGGCAGGAAGTGTCAGGTACGTTCCTTTGATCTAATGGACAGGTCAACTGCCCAATCACACGCGTTTATACCGACACTCAACCCCGCCCACCAAGGAGCGCTAGCCAATCGCGCTGAAGCACCGCGTCAAAGTGAATTTGAAGTGGACTCGCAGGTGCATCTGAGCAACAGTGATGTCTTCCCGTGAAATTTAACTCTAACGTTTAACCAATCTCATTATAGTTTGAAGTATATCACAGACTAACATATCTAAAAGGGAAAAAAAAGGGATAAAGAATGCATTTTTATAACGCATTTTAAGTCAACTTTAGAGGCAGATACATTTTTATTAACCATAAAATATTTGCTATTTATTTGTATGTTTGTCTTCTTTCAGTTATTTGCATGTATGTGTGTAATATATAAAACATATATGTATGGATCTATGTATATATGGAGGACATTCCTTAAATATGTTTTTACATTTACAAAACCTGAGAATTGAACCAATAAAATCAGTTGAGACTGCCATCTAGTGTCTGGAACTCTGAACTGCAGCTTGAGCACAAAATAAATAGTTCTTCGTGAAACAAAACAGGATCTACTGTACAAATAGAACATTTATTGCTAAACACATTATTGTACAAATCTCACAAAGTTTCACAAAGTTCTTCTATAAGAAGAAACCACAACAGAAGTGTAAGTGAAGAAATGGCGCCGTCCGGAGAGAAAGGTTTTCTGATAATCAGATATCATGACAGTCCTGTTGAGGTAGTGATCCGTCCAACATCCTGAAGCTCTATCAATTAAGAAAATTTGGTCGCTTGAGAATATGTGTTTTCATATAACTTTTTCTGTAACAAATCAACATACAATCATAAATATTTTACCACATTATAAGATACATACACATATACCATGTATTAAAACGTTTATTGGAAAAGAAACCTTACAAATAATGGATATATTATTCAATACATGGTTGAATTTATTTTCCGTAAATATTTTCTACTGCTGAGAGATGATTTTTAACTGTACTGATTACTTAACTTTAACATACTCTGTTTCCGCTTACATGATTGTCACTTGTTAGTTCTGTTTGAGGCATATAGAAATTTGCACATTCATAAAAAAACAAACAAACAAAAAAACACTATTTACATATTACACTTGCAACCGCCTAAAAAAAACCAAGTCTGAAATGCTCTTTAGAGTGCTATACTAGCTAACAACACCTGTAGGTATAATTAAGAAAAGCCCTATTTATTTGATCTAAAACTATAATAAAATTAGCTTACATTTTGTTCTAATTAAGCACTGATTAAATCCCATGCGCCTTCTGAAACTACTGAATACCACAGCATCTGAGGTATTGTTGTAAGCAAGGTTTTTCACAAACAGACAGTAATAACAAACTACTCGAAGCCAGACACCCAACCATCCATTCATGGCACGTTCTGTACATTAGATTGAGAAAATAATACAAGTAAACACCCAACTGCTTTTCTACAGCCCTTTCACTATAATTTGCTTTTTGTGCTCTTTTGACATTTGCATGAAATGGCTTCGTGAAATAAAACAACAAAGACGTGTTCTCGTATTCATTTCACTGATATTTGATATTTACAAGTGGCTGTGCTTTGATATTTCTCTCTTAAATCCACTTTACTTCGATACCGTACAGATTAATTTTAAAACATAAGATCATACCAACTCCCTCAAAAAAATTAAACACTGATGGCAATATAAAGTTATATTTTGCATAAAGAAAATAAAACTTTTTTTTTTACACAAACAATATTGTGACAATAAAAGCATTAATGTCTATTACTGTATTACAGTAATGAGATTATAATGAGAATCACCACTTAAAAACACTGAGAATTACAAATAAATGAAAAGTAAAAGTTAGAATAATGATGATGTTTTATATCTTTATGCAAAATATTTGTGTGTGTTTGTTATCTGACCTGGACATGTTTTTCAGAAGATTCGCCCATATAGAGATGACATTTCAAATATTTTACAAATATTGCACATTATAGAATCATTTCAGCAAAATGAACAAGAACACTGTTTGCAGAAAGAGATGAAAATGTCAATGCTATTAATGCAGATTGTATTTGACTGTTTCCCTTCAAAATCCTCCTAATAAATCTGTTGACTTTTAGAGCATAAAATGGATTAGAAGAGATTAGCAGCTGAAACAAGCAGTGAAATCCTATCGGAAACGCTCTGGTTACAGAGATCGGCAATAGAGTTGATGCCAAACACTGAATCCAGCTCAACTAAAGCAAATTAAATCCAGCATAACGCTGCGTCTGGGAATATTCCTATTTACATAAGATAAACCTTATCGAAACTCCAAAGCGCTTAGTGAGTCTTTAAACCTGAATATTATGACAGCATTCAAGGCTCTTGTGTAGAAAGTGGTCGTATTTTTCCTTCACATATCACTGAAGACACTGAAGTCAACATGAAATGGTGTTTTACTACAACAACATCTATTGAGGAAAAGTCCATTAACTTCATGTTGACTTGAAATCGTTCTGTGTGGAGATCGAAGACTGGTCAAAAGTGTGAAATTATAATTGGTTGTAAAATATATTGTCGGCTCAGCAAGGCTGCATTATTTTATTATTATTACTTCATTAAAAATACATGATAACAATTAGAAAATAGCCTTAAAAAATAATACTGTTATCTACTGTAAAGTAAAAAAAAAACCAAGAAGAAATAATTTTTTTCTTTTTTTCTTCAAATAAGAATTTTCAGCTCTATTACTCCAGTCTTCGGTGTCACATGATCCCTCGGAAATCATTTTAATTTGCTGATTTGCTGCTTAATTATTGTCAATTATTATGGTGCTTAATTAATAATAATGGTATTGTTAATTGAAGTAAAAATCTTTACTGACACTTTTGATCGATTTAATGCATCCTTGTTGAAAAAAAGTATTCATTTCAATTTAAAAATCTGTTGCCATTAATCTTTCTTAATGGTAATATATAGAACTTACAAACATATGCACCCGTTTTCAACATTGATAACAATCAGAAATGTTTCTTAAGCAGCAAATCAGCATATTAAAATGATCTCTGAAGGATCATGATGCTGAAAATTCAGCTATGCGCTGCCAGAATAAAGCACATTTTTAAACAGCTATTTTAAATTGTAATAATATTTCCCAATATTACTGCTTTTACTGTATTTTTGATTGATAAACGCAGCCTTGTTGAGCATGAGGATCTTTTTCTCAAAGATGTAATTATTCCTGAACAAATGTACTGAACAGAAGGCCTCTGTTCAAAATTGAGGTGCTTGTTTGAAATAATCCTGCTGTGTACAGTGGCTAGTTTGGCATTCAGGTAAAGGATGCTTCCATGCTGAGGTTTCTGGAAACGCTCCTACACGGTTCCTGTGGGAGCACTAGCAGATCTGGGAGGCCCGTCGGTTCTGATGGGCCTTTGCACACGTGGAGGTATGTCGGTTGAAGCTGTCTCTCCACATGAAACGTTTGGAGCACAGGCTGCACTCGTAGGGTTTAATGCCTGTGTGGATCTTCATGTGGCCCACCAGGTGATGCTTCATTTTGAAGCTCTTGCCGCAAACGGCGCAACCGAACGGCCTCAGACCCAGATGCATGCTCATGTGCCGGTCCCTCTGGCTTTTGTGCGTGAAACTTTTGCCGCACTGGCACGGATAGAGCTTGTAAACCACCGAAGCGAAGCCTGAGTGAGAGGTCTGCTCCTTCAAGCCGCCGTCGACCGGTGTCTCCTCTTTGGAAACAACGGCACCTCCTTCGAGCTGAAGTTTATCCCTGGAAGTCGGGTTGGAAAGCTCGTCCGACGCTTGCGAAAAGCCCTCCATGGAGGTCCCGTAGAAGTCTAACGGCTCTTCATAAGAGCAATCCCGATCCAAGCACTCCACCAGTTTCTCATCGAAACAATCCTCTGCTGTGTTTGGGTTGTGAGAGTTCTCGTCTGAGTGTTCGGCACCAAACAAGCCGCCACAAGCATCTCGAGTCTGCCGTTCTGATTTTATATGCACCTTCTTTCTGTGTCCCATTATGCTCGGTGGTACATAGGCCGGTTTAGAGCACTGGTTCTCCATTGCATCCGAGCCATTCTCGCTGCTCGGATAATCTGGAGACGAACAATCGCCGCTTTCTAGCGGCCCTGGACCTAAAGCAGGATCTAGATCGGCTAGATCTTCTCCTGCAGTCTGACCAGCGTCGTCATTATCAGTGGCATAACCATCACCTTTAGGAGACGATCCATGGTGGATCCGGTTTTTCTTCCCTACTTCCAGAAGCTCGGTGCATTTGTCCACCACGTGCCACATCTGCAGGAAGCTCGCGGCTGTTAAGAAGGAAACCACTTCTTCGCTCGGCACCGAAAGCCCTCCGGTGTAGCACGACAACAGGAGCGCCTCGAAAACGCACGGATGCATGACGTCCGGCAACACCACGCGGGCGCTGTTCTTCAGCAGCACCTGATCGCAGAAGTATGGGGAGCTGGCGGCCAGAACTGCGCGGTGGGCGCGAAACTGATGGCCGCCGATGGACACGACGAGGTCGCACAGCTGCCCTCTTTGACGCTGCTGGTTCAGCTTCTTCAGGAGCGAGCAGGAAAAATCCAGGAACTCCACGTGGAAGGAGTTTGCATCGGTCTCCATGGTTACGTAGAATCTAAACACTCTGAGAAAAAGGCAGGGGGGCGGATTAGCGTGCTAGTCAAAATCATCTATACTGAACAGTGCAAAGATCAAAAACAAATGCAAATTACAAAATGCAAATGACTGCACAATTGGAAAGGGAAAAAAAAGCTATATATTACTTTGCAATAACAAACATTAATATGTACCACCAAACCAGTCATGAAGGGTCAGTTTTTGATCAAATATTAGGCTATTTGATTAAATAAATAAGCATTCCAGTGATGTATGGTTTGTTAGGATATGACAATATTTGGTGAAACAATGCATGTTACTAAACAAAATTAAGTTTTGATATATTGTGTTTTTGATTTTGATTCTTCTTTGTGATGTTGTTGTCTCTGTGTACTGGTAGCTGTGACACCAAAACAAATTCCTTGTATGTGCAAACATACTTGGCAATAAAGCCCTTTCTGATTCTGATTCTATTTACGGTAGGAAGTTTACAAAATATCTTCATGGAACATGATTAATGATTGCAAATGGTGCACATGGCCCACCTTGTTGGCACTCCGTCCACTCATTAAACATAATTTTCAATGGCGCAGATGGTAAGGTGCATGCTTTTTGACGCAATTGACCCAAATCTGCCTTTTGACAAACTTTTTTCACGTCTGCTGTTATTTATACATTTATTTTATATTCAGCCTACATGTCATGGTATTTTTTAGCTCATCAAATTCAGAATAATGTCAAGCAAATGATTGCATGTATATCTGTGCCATCAGGAAATCAAACCCATGCTGATTTAGCAAATAATTGTAGAAGAAAATATTAATATGAAACGTAATGTAATATTTACCCCATGTGTTATCTACGTGTTAAGTAAAAAAATCACACATCCGCTGTTGTTTATGCGATAATGCTATGTAAATATTTCTATTCAGCCTGTTACTCCATGAAATTATTGAGCTATTTCAGTTCTCGACTTTCAAAGTATGATTCTAAACAT
The DNA here is from genome assembly GCA_032275025.1 of Enteromius treurensis. Lineage (NCBI taxonomy): Eukaryota > Metazoa > Chordata > Actinopteri > Cypriniformes > Cyprinidae > Enteromius > Enteromius treurensis. Next base: position 26,925,827 of record JAUCMU010000097.1, read on the forward strand.
AATTTGTTACATTCACACACAAAACAAAATATGTTGGTTCACACAATAAGCAGTATAAAATCAAGTCTGAACAGAACTGAAAAGGTACATAATAATAAAATTAGTTACATACATTAAAGTATTTCTTTTATTTTTTATAGGCCATTAACCTATAAGGAATCTTATCAGATAATTAATCAAATAGTTAGTATTCAAATAATAATTTGCATAAGCTAAAATGTACAATTTGATCCAAATACTGTAAGTACACAGTCCCTACAGAGTAAATGTAAATATTGTGAAAGCTTGTACACGGATTGCAGGAGGTCAATTGTACTTTATGGAGATTTTAGGAACGGTAACATCAAATAACTATGGCAATTTGACGGTAACTATGGTTTCCAAGCCGATATTTTTGTAAAGTATTATAAATGTCATATGGTGAGATGCAAGTGAGCACTGCAAGTATAAAACACTGCAAAAACCACAATGACATCATTTCTGGCGGGGAAACCTGTCACACGGAAATAAAGATAACATAAAATCTTAAAAACAGATATATGTTGATAGTCGGAGGGGAAAAAAAACTTGCATCTTTTAAACTGGTTAACTGTCACAATTCACAGTTCAGTATATCAGAGATCAGGCTAACCTGCTATACTGCTAGCTAGCATATCAAGAGACTTTATGGATGTTAACAGGCGACAGAGACATTGTTGTTCATTTAGGAGACACGTTAATATTAGTACGGTTTTCTGCCTCACTCACGATACAATAAAAAGTTCATTCTTACCGTTTTTTGCATCATTTTAGTCCGCTTTTCTGAAAGCTAACTTGCCTCCTCTCTACCGAGAGCCAGAGCGCAGCGTACAGCTTACGTCATCACGCACAGTCGCGTGGCGCAGGAAGAAATGTAAACAAACACGCCTACTTTCCGCTGGGTGCCAGATTGATAGTCGTTTTTTCAGCGCAGCTATACTAAACGACAGAAACAGTGACACATTTGTGTCATAATATAAAATAAAAAAGATAATACTAAAAGACAAGTAAAACAAGTAGAAAAGCTTGAAGTGTTTGTATAGGCCTACTCCTAAAGATCTTCAAAAGCACATTCTCTTGAGATATCAACCACAGCAAGTGTTATTTAAATCATTTACCATGTTCAGACAGGTTCCTCAGCTGTTGTGGGTTGCTGTGGTCTTAATTAAAAATACCAGTTCATATATTTTGTAAATGCTCACCAGGTGGCGCTATAGGATAAGCGCAGACAGTTTGGCCCAAAGTGAGCTGCATTTTAAATGTAAAAGTAGCCTATGCTTAAATGTGTGTTGTCTGTTAAATATAATTTAATCTGTTTAAATATGTAGCATACATAGCTATGTAATAATATCAGTTTGAAATATGTATGCAGTCTGCTGATGAAGCGAGTCTTCTGAACGCCTGTCTGCATCAGAGAAACATCAGAGGATTCGCATTCTCCAGACTGGATGACGCACAAAAAACATCTGCCCATCACTTTATCCATCTGTCTGTCTATATTATGATGATTAAAATTAAAATTATACTTGGATGTAGCATTGGCTAGAGTTCTGGCAAAGTTCTTTATGAAAACGTTGCCCTAATGTCGATAGAACGTTCGTTAGGAGTTCTCCGGTCTTTATGTTCTCGAAACTTTACAAAAAGGTGTTATTTCATGGAGGCCATAAAAAAGGCCTATACATGATATAAATATGTGGCGAGACTAATTTAAACAATTCTGTCCATGTTGACTTTTCAAATCACTGCAGTTCTTATGAAATAAATACAGGACACGTCTAATAAAGGCGCCCAGCTGTCAGAGAGTAACTGAACTCATTTCGTTTTCAGATATACAGTAGAACGATTGAGTCACCTGATAATGCTATCAGCAGCACTGAATATTACTCCGTTACCCACTATATTGAATTTTTCTGGAATGAGGACAAAGGTGACTATTTATTAATTTGTATGGTTAACAGATAGCCTATCTTCAAATAACGGCTGCCATTAAGCTTTGTGAAATGGTGGCTTATATTATTTGCATGAAAAAGTGAGATGAATAAATGAAGACCTTGTGCTTTTCAAAATGTTCAGAAATCCTCGCGGTTCCCAATCCGCGTCAGCCGGATCTCAGCCGTGAATCACGGTATGAGGAGCCGGGAGAGCCGTGCGAAATCCTCGCGGTTTCAAATCCGCCAATAGCAGGTCCCAGCCCCGCATCACAGTATGAGGAGCCGTGTAATGTCCAGTTGGTCCCGGTTTCACAGCCAGTAGAGCTGTTTAATGTCCAGTCAGTTCCGTTTTCACAGCCAGGAGAGCTGTTACAAATCCCCGCTGTCCCTAACCCGCAGATGACGGGTTCTAGCCCCGTATCACGGTGTGAGGAGCCGTGTATGGTCCAGTCGGTTCTGGTTATACAGCCAGGAGAGCTGTTGAGGGTCCTCGCAGTGCCAAATCGGCAAACTACGGGTTCCAACCCAGTGTCACGGTTCGAGGAGACGTGTCTAACACTGTCGGTTCCGGTTACACAGTCAGGAGAGGCCATCGATGACGGTTGTCTGCCATGGCCCGATCCACCTGAGCCCTGTGGTGACTGTGGAGTCCCATGGCCGGACCTACTAGAGCCCTGTACCGACTGTGAGGTCCCATGGCCTGAGCTTCCGGAGTCTGTGTGCGGCTCTGAGACTCCCTCGGGTCTGCCAGTGGCTGCACTAACTCTGGAGATCTTGGTTCCAGCCGTGGAGTCTCCAGAGGCCCCGTTGGTGACTGCTCAATCCAAGGAGGTCTCTGAGTCACTGTCTGATCGGCCCAGGAGGGCATGATCACTGACTGTTCAGCCCAGGAGGGCAGTGTCACTGTCAGTTCGGCCTAGGAGGGTGTCGTTACTGTCTGTTCAGCCCAGGAGGGCATCATCACCGACTATTCAGCCCCAGAGGGCATCGCCACTGCCCTCGTGAACCCAGATGGGCTTCACCGCCGCCCGCTCCGCCCTGGAGGGCGGCTTAACTGACTTTTCGGCCCAGGGGGTCATTCCCGTCATCTGTGCCGCCTTGGAGGGAGTCTCCTCCAGCTGTGCCGCCCAGGTGGGCTTTGCCATTGTCTGATCTGCCCTGGTCTGGTCGGCTCAGGATGGCATCTTCGCTGCCTGGTAGGCCCAGGTGGGCTGCTTCGCCACCTGCTCCGCCCTGGAGGGCGCATGAACTGTTTGGTCGGCTCAGGAGAGCATCCTCGCTGCCTGATCTCCTCCGCCAGATCCACCCTGGGGGGCATCGCCTCCGTCTGGTCTGCCCAGGTGGGCATCCCCGGCATCTGCTCCGCCCTGGAGGGTGTCTCCTCCAGCTGTTTCACCCAGGTGGGCGTCTCCACCATCCGCTCTGCCCTGTAGGCCGTCTGCTTCGTCTCGGAGGACGTCTCCGCCGTTTGACCCGCCTTGGAGGGCGTGTCCTTCGTCTGCTCCACCCTGGTGGGCGTTGCTGCCATCTCCGCCACCCCCCTTAAAGACTTGTGACTTTTTCCCTCTTGCGTCTGGAAGCCGCGCTTTGGGGAAGGGCTATGTCCCGCCGTAGGCATGTTCTGTGTATGTTGTCATTTGTTCCATGTGCTCTTTGTGTTTTGTTTACATTTCGTTTTCCCCATGTGCTTTACCAAGTTTGTAACCCCGCCTCTGTCATTAGTGTTTGATCCTCAGCCAGCTGTGTCTTACAGGTGTCCTGTATTTTGTCTTTGATTAGTCTGTGTATTTATGTCACACCCTGTCTTGAGTTCTCTGTCAGATGTTGAAGTTATGTTGTCTGCATTGACCTCTGCGTGTTCGTCAGCCCGTGTACTTTGGATTTATTATTAAATGTTTATTTGAACTCCTGTCTCAGTGCCTCCCTTGCCCACTGAGAAGCGAGGTCGCTACAGCCGTTTTCGTGACAATTTTAGCTTTAATTAAATTTTTTGCTTTATTTTTATTTTATTTTAGTAAGAAATGTTTAGAAATGTCAGAAATTGTATTTAACATTTATTACAATTATAATTTTTTTTTTTTATGATTTTAGTTTCAATAATAACCCTGACTCCCAATCTCCCAATATGAACTCAAACTTTTGAACTTAAATATCTGAGCTGCATTACATGTTCATTTTCTAACTCTATTTTTGTTTTTATTTCTGCTAAGGAATATTAGGAGAAACATCTAGGACAAAGTCAATATTTCAATTAATCCTCCTGATGAGCAACTTTCTTCTCCCGGGGAAGCCAGATTCTGTCTCTCGACTGTCAAAGTTGGTTTAAAGCTTAATATTATATCAACTTTAACTTTCTCTGAAACTCAATAAGCCATAAAACAATAAAAAATCTCTTCCCTGAACTCTAAGAATGAGCGTCCAGAGGTTTGATTGAGTCGTGCAGGAAAAACGAACTGGCTTCTTTCTCCTCACCTTCAGCAGAAAATCAATGTGCCATTACATATCCTACTGAATCAATATTTTGATGGACACACTATCAAAGCCAACGGTGACAGAAAGCTCAATGGGCTTCCATTATAGATCTCAGGGAAGCACAATGGTGTATGATTATATTTCTACTAGCAATCTCACCCGCACTGACAGACAGAGAGTGAAGCACAAAACATGGCATAGCTCAAGAGAGACCTTGCCAACACTTAGCGTGCACACTCGGCCAAACTGCTCACGCTAGATCCTCAGGTTTTGAGGAAGTACAGCCGAGGAACGGCTCCAGCGGGAGCTTGATGGGGCGACGCGGAATGAAAAATGCTCCATTGTTGTGTGTTTGTTTGTGGCGCGTTTTTTTCTGCATGTACGTGCAAAACACTATGTTTTTGCTACTGTATATGGTCAGATTAATAAAGGATTTACACACCTTTTTTAAATCAACAAAACTGGGGTTTTTTAAATACCTTTTAAAGTATCAGAATTGCAAAAGTGATGATTATTGCTAATGACCGTGGTTTTTGGACATGGTTTTGGATGTTTGGTTTATGTTTTTATGACCTTTGCTCTTTACTTTTACTTAGTTGCGTATTGTTTACTGAACCACACTCAGCTTTTATTTTAATTCGCACAAAATGGCAGAAGCCTTTAAGTCCTCACACACAGAAGAATGAGATCTTTTGTATAGACGTGTTGAGCAGACGATCCCCAGACTACGCTAGCGTCTCAATCAGCTGCACACTCAGTAGTCATCAGGCCCAATTGAGGGCTTAAGCTCAGTTCTGGAGCTAATGGTCTGAGATGGACTCTGCATGCCACGGAGCAGGTGAGACGGAGCAGTTCCTGCCCAGCCGAGCGCAGATCAAACCCGGGGGCCGTGGAGGGGGGAAGTCACCTGTGTCCACCTGCGGCTCTGGAATCAATAAGTCTGTCATCCCTTCTGATATTGGCCGCAGTAATAGCGCTGGGCGATTAGGGCCACTTCCCTGGGTATTAACTGCATCTCTCATCCTCAGAGACCTGGGCCAAGCCATGGAGAACAAAAGCCTGTTTGATAAGACCGGGGGCCTTGTCTCACGTGAGCTCAAGCTGGAGATGGGTTGGGGTCTGGAACTCGGGAAGCTCCAAAATGAAGGAATTTTGGGGCTTTTGGCACAGAGAGAACTTGGACTGAAACCTACTTTGGTGAAAGCTTCACAGAGCTTCACAAATGCTACTGTAAGAGGAGACCGACCTGTGGGCAAATCTTTTCTGCTTTCTTCATTCTGCAGAAGCTTCAATCCCAACCCAGACTCGTTGGAAAAAAATGTGCCTATGTGCCTACACTATGAAAAAATAAAGCTTCCAAAAAGAAGTTTTTACTGTGATATCAGAAGAACCGTTTCAGCTCCCCCCCCAAAAAAAACTAATTTTAAAGGAGCAAGTATGAACACTGTTAAAAATAAAACTTCCAATAGAGGGTTTTTACAGCAATGTCAGATGAAGGGAAAAAAAAAAGCTTCCGCTAAGAACCTTTCAGGGAAAAGTTTTCTTTTTCAATCTTTTAATAATCTAAAGAACCTTTTGTGTGAAGAAAATATTCCAGAGAAGTTAAATGTTCTGCATGGAATCATCAATAAAGAACCTTTGTTTTTAAGAGTAAAGAATGTTGTAATAATACAGGTTTTTATAATTTCCACTACAAAGAAGCTTTTGTGCAATGTAAAATTCTATCAAAGTTAAAGGTTCCTATGAAAGCTGTAGATGCCAGTGAAGAACTGAAGAGTGTATGTAGCATTCGTTTAAAATCAGAAATGGAGCTGTGATGAAAATGCCAAAACGTTCTAGTTTTCAAAGCATTTTGAGGTCACATTTAGGAAATATTTCTTAACAAATCTGCTCTCATAATTATAAAATAATTATTATTAATTATTATTAATAATAATTAACAATTATTGTTATTTAATAATTAAATATTAATAAAATTGTTTCCCTTTTTCTGCAATAGTGTTCATTTTTAACTGGAAATTACAGTGAATTGTCTTTGGAATTTTGTAAAAAATGGTTAGAATCCATTGTTCACCTTGAGCTGATCTATAGCCAAGACCTTTGGACTGAGAGCCCTGGATCGAGAGGACTAGAGACAGGAACATCTGCTGGGATCTAGAGAGACCTCAGTCAGGGATATGGAGCCTTTAAGATCTGGACTCATGAGATACAGCGCTGGGAAAGAAACACAGTCACCTGTGAACTCAAGCCATACATGGATGCAGATATGGCAGCAGATATATAATCTATTTAATATACGCTTTTTGCTTTTTTTATTATGAAAAAGTCACTTCCCCTAAAGGCACTTCAAGAAGCAAATCTAATGGGTGAGATAAAAAACGGCATGTCTCGTCTGGATTTTCTTGAGCAGCAAATCAGCATTAGAATAATTTTCATGTGACAGAGAGGAGTAATGATGCTTTGATCACATCAATAAATTACATTTTAAAAGAATATTTCAAAGTATTACTGTTTTTACTGTATTTTTGTTTTATTTATCATTTATTTTTTTATCAAATAAATCAAGCGTGGGTAAGCAGAAGAGACAAAACCCTACAAAATTTTTTTTTTAAAAATGTAAAAACATAGTGGTAAAACATTTTTGGTTAAAGTTATGTTATAATTGTGGCAGTTTTGAAAATTGATTACTGTAAACATTAATATGCACCACCAACATCTGCTAACTTAATAAATTTTATTTAAAAAAACATTCAAACATTAATTTGTAAACATATTTTAACATTTTACAACAGCAGTTTGTGTATTGCATTGTCATATCCAATAATAATTGTCACTGCAAATTGTAAGAAACATCATATTTTCAATGTGGTTGGGGGCATGTTTGAAGAGTTTTGGTGTTGGAATTTGGCCTGATTTTTTTATTTCTTTTTTTTTTTTTTGTTTTATGTAACTTTTAATATATTATACATTATTTGTGTGAAGTGATGCTGAACCTTTTCTTCTCTCTGCTCATCTGTGTTTGCTCCTCTTGAATGTTCTTCTGTTCTCAGGAAGATGCAGTATGATTTATATCCTGTTGCTCCGCTGGTTTAATGAAAGGTGAGTTCTTCAGGCCCGTGTCACGCCGCTGCGCTGGGGGCACAGACAACAATCCCGGGATTCTGTGTGCTTTTGTCCGGAAATAACAGACACAAAGCGGGGGTCAGACGCTGAGCTCTGGAATTTAGATGAAAGACGTGGTCGGCTGCAGCAGGTGGGGATGCTTAGCTTTAATCAAAAGATGATTGGTTTTGTTTGGCTGCTGTTTGACTTCTTGTTTTTCGCTCTTGTGCTTCAGGTCAGACATGGCAGGTCTTTTTATGTGACTCCAGTTCAACAGGTGAACCCGGGATCAATGTTGCCATTTCAATTTTTATTTCTTTTTCCCTGTGTGCAGTGTACAAAGTGATTATGATTTCAATAAAATGCTTTAGTAAAAGCCTGATCATTTGTTTCATTAATGGTGCAAGCCAAATTCCGGAAATGTTACATATAAATAAAATAAGCTTATTTCATATTTGATCTCGAAAAGTTGGCACGTGGGTAACAAAGGGCTGACAAAGACTTTTTTCTTTTTTATAAGATTCAGCTGGGAGAATATCTACATTAGCAATTAATTCAGTTAATTGACATCATGTCTGGAACATAAAAGGGATGTCTTGGAGAGGAATAGTCTTTCTGAAGTAAGGACGAGCAGAGACTCTCCAGTCTGCGAAAGAGTGTGTAAAATGATTGTGTAATACTTTTAAAACAATGTTCCTCAACATCAGTTTGCAAAGGCTTTGTAAATCCCATCATCTACAGAGTGTAACATCATCAAAAGAAATTCCTCAGCAGCTGGAAAACAATAAGTCTAATGCTTCCTTAAACTGTTGTTGCTTTTCACAAAAATAAAAATAAAAAAGTTTTTCTTTTTAATTTCAAATTTTCTTTATTTTTTTTATTTAGCACTATCTTTGGTTTAGCCCATTTGTCAGTGAGAATTGTTTTACTCATTCAAAACACAATAAAATCGAATATGCTCTCCTTTTCTTTTACATATTATAAAATGCACAAGGCAGAATAAGCATGCTGTTTGAATCTTGTGTTGCACTGAATGACAATGTCACATTATGTTGATTTCATTCTCCAAAAACTGATTTGAAACCTTAAAAGTAGGCGCTCTACTTACATTTAATGTGCTTTCTGTAGGCATTGATGTTAAGTGGACATTATTTGAACACCACAGGAGTACTGATGTGAACATGGCGATGTCCGTCGCTGTAGGAAGGTGGAGAAGTTTATGATAATATTTACCCAGACTCTCCACGCAGTTTGGAGTTTAATTGAATTAAGCAGAAGCTTTAGCGTAGGACGAGGAGGTCAGGTGGGGGTCTGGGACATCAGCCTAAAATAGAGAGAAGAAACTTCGGATGATCATGATTCAAAAGTCTGTACTGTAGTGATGTTGTTCAGCATATGAAATAACTTAAAATGAAACATTCATTTGTTTAGAAACGCAGCGACCTGAGCTATCAGTCATGAATCTGTCTCCATCGTCATCTTTTATCTGCCTTGTTTTTCCTCAAACAGAAGAATGTTTCCTTTATCCAAGCTTGCAGTAATCCCAGCAGCGTATAACGCATGTTTTAATAAGAGTTTGGATGTCCCCTGCAGTATCTTCATCTGTCTGAGGAGATTCTTGGTGGGATTTGGAGAAATGTAAACCATGTGGATGCTGATATACCACAAAACCACAGGATTTCTGCCCCTCATTCTCTCACAAACATTGTTCTCAGCTCACCTGGAATCACAGCAATCTTTGGATTTCTCCATTCCTTTCTCATGCCTCTCGTTTAAGTCTCTCAAATGACTTAAAAAAAAATACAAATAAATAATTTATTTGTATTGTCCTATACAAATGTGTGTGTGTGTGTGTGTTTTCCATCGCATGAATAAATAATATTTTAATTTTAAAATTAAAAAATTAAATAATAATATTTAAAAGTAAGCATTTGTATGTTATAATATTAGAATATAATAACATATTTTAAAAAAATATAATTATAATATATTATAATAAATTATAATATAAATGAATATAAAAATAATAATTCCACAATATTGTGCCATTTACTGTATGTTTAATCAAACAGCCTAATAATGTTCTTAATTATGCATTATTATTATTTTATTAAAAATGTTATTTATTTATTATCATTTCATGGCTTCCTATCAGGGTATATAGTTAATGAAAATGAAAACTGAATCTTATACATATATATATATATATATATATATACACACACACACACACACACACAAACACACACACATTATTTGAAAAAGTTAAAATTAAATATTAAAAATATAATTTACATTTAATAATTCAGAATACATTTTTATCCAAAGTGGCTGACAAAGGATGACAATAGATGCAATCAACTTTTTTTTTATTTTTATAAATGTTTTATTTAAGCAATTTTTACTACAATAAAAAAGCTTAATAAAGAACTTTTAAAAATAAATAAATACAGTTCTTGTACAATTATTAAACAAATCATATAGAGGTATTTGAGTTGTACTTGCCTAAGCAAAACTCTAATTTAATTTGCTTATATGAAAAGTCTCAGGTCTATCAGTAAATAATTTCCCATATCTTCCTCCAAACATGATCTTTTCCACCATGCAGCTTATTCTGGTCAGGAATCGTCCACTCACACAGAAGTCCTTCAATTCCCTGTTCCTTTTAGAGTCTGTTTATCTGATATAGATGATACCACAATGACAGAAATGAACTAAAATGTTCAGAAAGCACTTTTATCAGTGTTTGTGTTTGTCTTACTAAAGCCCTCCAAGCAGGACCTCTCCGTGATGAGTTCAGGAACAGTCAACAGTTGTTTTTTCCCGCAGCGGATCCAAATCCTGCTTTTATTGCTGAATGCTCTTTAGACCCCAGGTGTTCATCAAAGAACTTTTCTGCCTCGATTCTTCTCCTCTCTCCCCAACTAATAACAAACCAATCAATACATAGAGCACATTTAATGTCTTCATTCTTCTGCGCTGTCTTGGGAGGCGACCTTTGCTGGCTTGACTCACAAGTGCCTTAAGTGAAAAATTAGTTGGGTATTGCGGCATGGCCTTTGTACGGATTTGGGAAAGGTTGGCAGATTTCATAAGAATTCACAACAGTTTTTCCTCCACAAATCGTTGTTAATAAGTTTTCGGCTGCTCTTTCCCCTGAAGAGCGATGGCTATTGATATTCTGCTGCTGAACCCAGGGAATTAATGAAGATCTCACAGGTTAGACGCCGCCTTACTTTTGGCAGAATGCTTGCTTTTCCATAATGTCATCCTGTGGCCTGTGAACCCATATTGATTTCACTCTTCAGTTTTTCCGTCAGTCAAACAGCAACCAAAGTAACTCATGAAAGTTGTGTAGAAGTGAAAAAAATCAATGCCACTCAACAGTTCTTATTATAATAGTAGCTATATATATATATATATATATATATAAGGGATGGGATACTAGAAGGGATGCTATTTTAGTTGACTGAGAATTTTAATAATTTTTTTGAATTAAGTTTTTCATTTTTTTGTCATATATATATATATATATATATATCTATACTGTATATATATATATTAAGAAGAATTCTCAGTTAACAAAAATAACATCCTTTCCAGTACCACAAAATAGTTAGGGATGGTTAAATAGTTGATGTGTGAATATTACATTAAAATTAAAACATGTTACATCAACTAAGCTCTTACACACCAAAAATACAATAAATAAATAAATAATACAGCATGTGTACAAGAATATAAATACATATATAAATAAATATACATGTAAATAATAAATATTAAAAATCCTATAAATGTATTCTACAATTATAAAAAGAGCAATATAAATAAATTAAAATATCCTTTTGATGCACAAAATAATTAATACAAAACTTTATTTATTTATTTATTTCATTGAGTTGAATCGAATACAAAGAGGTCAGGGTTTTTTTATTTGTTTGTTTTTTTACACTTTAAACACTTTAAAGCCAAAATAGAGTTTTATGTAAAAACATAAATAAAAATCTAAATAATCCTGAATTATGGGACACTTGAGGACAATCAAACACTTTAAAGCTTTAAGCGAGTTTTACGCCTCACCTCTGCCCCCTAAACGAACCCAAGAAGGAGTTCCCAGCTGATCTTGGCGCTCACAGACTCATTACAGGAGAGCAGGGATTTCTGACCACTGCCCTGGCAACCCGGGACAGTACTGAGCCTGAGGGCGAGACGACGAGCGGAGGGGGTCTGCACTCTGGAGCCCGGCCCCAGACCATCCACATGCTGCTGTCGCGAAGAACTCCAGGAACGCTGCACAAAAAATGCCTGGAATTCCTGACGGGAATCTGATCGAGCTCACAGCTAGAACGGAAGTCCTGCTGATGAGTCTGAGTCTGCTGGCGGTGTTCAAGCCTTTCTGTCAAGCATGCACTACAGTGGAAAGCAGCTTTTCCTCTTCCAGATTTTGAGTATTATTCATATGTTTATATACAATATCAAAGTAAAGTGATTCTTTAAGGAAGCTTTCCTGTCCCTTTGGATGTTTTTACAAAAAAAAAAAAAGAAAGAAAGAAAATGAAATAAATTATGTGATTCTATAGCTTTCATGTCCGTTTGGATGTTTTTAGAAAAATGTAAAAAATTTAAAAAAAAAAAATTAAAATAAACTGAAATATACCTATGGATGCTTTAAAGAAAAAAATGTATAAAAAGGTTATACATAAACTGATGCATAAGAGAACCATCCTGTGTTTTATAAAATAGAAATAATAAAAATAAATTAAAAAAAGAATTAAATGAATTAGGTGCTTTTTAATGGAAACATTTCTGTCCTTTTGGCTGCTCTTGGAGTAAAATAAAATAGAAATAAAAACAAAATAAAGGTGATGAAAATAATAATTAGGTGTTTTTTTTCTTTTTATTTTTTTTAAATTTATAAATAAACGTTCCTTTCCCCTTAAGATGTTTTTTCCTATATACTAATTATTTTCCACATTTTATAATAATATTAAAATCACTAAAGATTTGAAATAACACAAAAATAAAACTGGTAATCAAAACAAGCAAAAAAAAAAAAAAAAAAAAAAAGAAAAGTCATATTTGAGCTTCTTCTTTGCGTGCTGGAATGCTTATAAACTCTAAACTCAAAAAAAAAAAATCACATTGTATTTTTTCCTTGTTTTATGACGGAGGCTAAAAGTGAAACATTTCAATAATGTTTCTATAACTTTCATAACTCATAAAGTAAGTGTGTTTCTGAGCACCAGCCTGCTGCCGGTGTGCTAAATAATGTCCAGTCAAAAGATATATCTCTCAGCAAAAGACCATCTGGTGACAAGCTCCATTAACAAATGTGCTTTAAACTGATGTTATGTGATGATAAGACACTAGCTGTTGACGAGTGTCTCTGTGAAAGCTGCCTACAGGAGTGATGTGTATGATGTGTTTAAACTTCACTCTGATGTGTGCGAGGAGGTAAATGGGAAGACAGGATTGCAGATGGCGCTATTGAACAGCGAGAGGAGCCATGACTGTACTGAATGAATCATGAATATTAATTATCTTACCCTGTTACCCTAACTCTTTCATAATTACATTAACAGCACTAACACTGCTGGTAATAATTACAAGCACACTTATTTCATGAAATATGGCAACAATAAATATAAAATGTACAAGAAATTGGAATGATAAATCTATTTTACAAATACCAAAATGAAATATTTTATATCTGATTGAATATTTTATATAAACAAATAACTAATTTGAACATACATTTGCATTACATTTAGTCATTTAGCAGATACTTTTATCCAAAGCGACTAATATAAAGTTAAATCTGGTAATATTCTAAACTAGACTAGAAAGAAAACATCTATATATACATATATATATTTACTCATTTTTGTGATATATATATATATATATATATATATATGTATATATACACAGACACACACACACAAATATATACTGTACATCTGTTTCTGTTTTTATATATATATACTGTATATATATATATATATATATATACATATAATTTCTGCTTAAATTTAATATCAGCAATATCTGGCACTGCTGACTTACAAATGATCATTAAATTGTAAAGCAGTCACATTTCACACTTCAGGAAATAAAAATAAAAACAAAAGTCTATTTTTTTTAAATAAATTCTTTATGTGTTGAATTAACAATAAAAATGAGCAAATAAATATAAAAATATTTAAAATATAAAAACCTCTAAAATTAAAGATTAGAAAAAAAACATGATTCTGTTTTAATGTAATTTAATATGGGAAAATATATAGCAGCGATACTTGTCACTGCTGAATTACTAATGATCGTTATAAAATGCAAAGTGGTCACAAGATTGATTGCTTCAGAAAAAAATACTTTGTATGTTTCATCATTTGTGCTGGTGTATGTTCAACACAAAGAAATAATTATGAATCTAATTTTTTTATGAAGACATATCTCTATCTAGACCAGACAATTAGACACATGCACGTGTGTGTGTGTGCCGTTGTTGCATGTTTCTTGTGTTTGCAGATATTTTGCACATTGATTGTGTGTGTCGTTGGCAGGTGTGTTATTGTGGCGTGATGTCGTGCCTCAGGCTTCAGTTTATTCACGCAGCGACCCTCTTATTGTGATTCAGGCGAGAAAGAGAGAAGAGGACAAAGATCTGCCATCATCACATCTGAACAGATGAGCTTCATCTGACATCTAATGACTCACAGCAGCTGCTGCAGACTCAGCTCAGAATAAAACACATGAACAGATTTTACTCTGTTTACCTTTATATCTTACCTTGTCCATTGTGAGTGAGTTTCAGAAAAGATATCAATAATAATGTCTCAGTGTGTGCTCAGTATGAAGTCAAATTTATTTATTATCTAATTATTCCAGCAAATGATCTGAGCTGCTATCCATAAGTGTATGTTAACCTATAATTAAGATACATTATCATTTTTTGTTATTATTATTTTATTTTTACTTTTAATTTTAGTTAAATTCTAGTATTCGCAATATAAAATAATTCTAAAATATTAAAATAAGTTTACTCTATTTCTGTTAGAGTTAATATTATTTATAAGTTTTTTCATGGTGATGAAACTGAAATAAAATAAGTTGAGTACTAAAACAAACCTGACTAAAAATAAACTGAAGATAAATAAATATTTTTGAAAAACGATAAAGATTAAAAACAAATATGCAGTATTATTAAAATGTGAACTAACGTTAGAATTAAAATTGAAAATATTAAAATATTGACTAATTATTACAAAGAAATATTAACAATAAATATAAAAATATTCACAAAAATCTCACTAATTCGTAATAACAAATTAGCTTAAAAATGTTAAGCTAAACAGAAATATATATATATATATATAATATATATATATATAAAAGACAAAATCACACAAAAATTTTACCTACAAGCATAAAAAATCACTCCAAAACTGCATTATTTTAAAGAGTTCAGATTTACAAAGAGCACTCATTATGGACTCATTTCTCAAGTGTCACTTGTTTCTATTTATGAAAGTATCTTACGTTAAAGCATCTAAAACATACTTTTCCTTGAACATTCACACAAATCT
>JAUCMU010000097.1:26942713-26953202 GCA_032275025.1 Enteromius treurensis
TCTTTATCATTGTAGGGTGGTTGTGTACACACTCCCAACACACATTTCAGTCCAAACAGCTTGTAAAAGTGCATGTATCACAGTATGACCCCTTTAAATATGAGTCCTATCAATAATATTGCTTCCTCCAGTAAAAAAAACAACTGTCTGGTCTGATTCAGGAGAGAAATCTGCACAGCAAGCACTGTTAGAGAAAGTGTTATTATGGATTATGGATTTATATTTTGGCCAAAAGTGATAAAGATGAATTTGGATCTTACAAACATACAGCTTTTGACTTCACAAGATGGACTTATTGGATGTGGAATAATTGTGAATTATTGTGATGTTCTCATCACCTGTTTGGATTATGACAGCACCCATTCACTGCAGAGCATCCATTGGTGAGCAAGTGATGCACTGATAAACTTATCTTGGATGGCCTGAGGATGAGTACATTTTCAGGAATATTTCAGTTTTGGGTGATCTATTCCTGCAACTATTAGTATTACTACAAATGCACATTCAAAACAGTCAAGTGACTTGCTATCTGGCTCAATGACCCCTTAAAAGAAAGTTGAGGCCAGCTAAATTCAGATTTTTCCACGACAACTAATAAGCAGCTGTGAGGGAAGCTGGCGGTTGAGATGTATGACTGTTATTAATTGGACCCTACAGGGAAAACTTCAAATACAAGATCAACCATCTATCCCACAAGTCTTTGGGTTAAGACGCTAAATATAATTGTGCTCCTGACAGAGCAGGAACAGACAATGGGATTGTCAGGATGCTGTGGGTCCAGCCGGGAAAGTGTTTAAATGTTATGAGAGCGAGGTGTGGTTCATCCGGGCAGACAGACGTAATCCTCCGCCTGAAATCAGAGCCAAGCATCTGAATTAGACGCACAGGGGTTCCCAAGCACTCTGGGATAAATGTGCTTTTCACCCTGACCTCGGCGTTCCTAAGTAAGACTGCTTAAATCAAACGGACATATGCAGACAATGCCGTTATCCAAGCTAATTTTACAAACTGGGATCATGTCTGTCAGAGGAGCTTGTGCCCAACGCAGAGAATGAGCTCAGAAACAGACTCATGAGTGTGAATTCAAATTGAATTGGAGGGTAAAAAGTTTGAAGAATTTTGGTTCATAACTTTGAGAGAAACATGGCAAACTTCAAAGTTGCTTCTTCTGCCAGATTTTCCATTGTGGTACTTTGCGGATTTGATAATATAATAACAAAGTACACCTGTAGGAAAGAAAGACAAGCAAACGTGAGAGCCGCAGGGAAGGGTTAAGTCCAGAATATTGTCCAAAAATTCTTGTCGTCGCAAAGTTTCCAGAACATCTCAGCTGCCACTTGCTCTTTTGTTCTTCTTGTTAATTAGTTTATTGTTTTAAAATGCAGACAGGCTTAGTGTGGAACTCAACCCAGAGCCAGACATTACACATTCATGAGGTTAAAGCTGGAATGACATCATTTCTGAACCTTCAACATATCTGACACCTGTCTTCAACACATTAGTTAGAGAGAGAGATATTCATCAGCGGACGGACATGGAAACAGTTTAAATAACTGGTTAAGATCTGAACTCTAAAAATAAAACACGTTTAGGCTTCTAATAACAGAACAACAGAATCAGTTGGAAATTATTTGGATTGTTTTTAGTCAGAATGTGTGGTTGTTGCCCAAAACCAAATAGAAAGTTTGCCCTCATTCATTCACACTGGCGTCCTTGCAAATCATGTATGACTTTCTTCTGTTGTTGTGGAACACAAAAGGAGACGTTTATAAGAATCTTCACAAAATCACCCTCTATTATATATACAAATGTGAACATTTTATCCGTGCATACCTTTTTGACCTCCCGGTGATAAATTAGGCACTTTTATCTGGTGCAATCAGGGTTGCCAGCTCTAAAAAAAACTGGTATGATGGCAAACATAGCCCAAAACTGTGACCCTATCATAAATATTACAGTTTGAAATATGCCACTACCATGCCTAAAATACATATTTTACAATCATTGTTATCTATTCTATAAAATACTAACATAAAAATGAGACGCTAGTTATTAACAAAGCATATTTTCATACTAGTGCCCTTCTCTCTCTAAGCATCAATATAAAATATTTCAAAACAAGAATTTCAGTCAAATATGTGTGCCAATAGGTCAAAATATTAGCAAGTGGTCTGTGTAGCATCCTACAGTAATAATTTAACCTTGAAAGTGAGTAAAACTGACAATAAAGGTGCAAACTAAGATTTCCTTTGCTTTCAAAAGAGAAAAACCAGAGATACAGCGCTGAGATGTGATATCTCGACATAAAAGCACATTGTAAAAATGCCCGGTGTTAATGTCTTTAGGAAATTTAAAAGATGTAAATGCAAAGTGAGTTATTGTGGGAACGTCACTGAATCAGAGGTTACTGTGACATTTTCTTTTACTGGAGGAAATGGTCGTGTTGTGAGCAAAAGAGAGTCACTTTCATTAATCACGCCGACCACATGTGAGAATATCAGACGGGCATCCAGACGGGCGGTACACGGGTCACACCAGGCCGCTGCCAGCGGACACATTAAACCACTTTTACAAAAGTGTTTAAGAGGAGGAAAGGACGGATGTAAGACAGATCTGGGTTTTCTCAACAATAAAGTCTGCTACATAAAAGCCACAGTCCTACAGCACCCACATAGATGCTCATATTGTCTCATATACGGTCAAACACATTCACCTTCGAACCACATGGAGAGGCAGAGCTTTTACAATATATTCAGTGCACAAAACCTCCCAAACAATATACTTAACCTGATTTATGAAATGCATCTTTTAAAGAATACATTTAATAAAGAAACAAAAACTGTACTCACCCTCACGCCATTCCAAACCTTGATGACTTTGTTTCTCTGTGTAAAAAACAGAAATAGAAATACAGTGGCGACATTTTTGGTTTTATTTAACAGTAAGTTAAAAAAAAAGCTATTAGCCTATAAGGTGTTCTGCAAGTCGATTAACATTTTATTAACTCTATTAATAGTTGTATTTATTAATTCGTTTTTTTTACAGTCTTTTATCATTAAAATTGAAATTATTTTTACGGTATTATTTTTAAAACCTTGAAATCAAATTATAATAAGCCCCAGCCATCATTAATGATACGTCATATGGGTCCCTTCAACCCGCTGACATGAGAAGCAAACCCTAGCATCAGTAGCCCAATTCCACAGGAAAACTGAGGACCTGGCAACACTGCTCTGATGTCACATGGACCATTTTTATGACATCCTTACTACTGTATGTTACCTTTGTTAAGACACAATAACTTTATACACGGTGTACTTTCAGATTTAAAACTTTGTAGGATCTTTTCATTCACTTAGAGCTGTTACCCAATACATGAAAGATCATTTTCAAAAATCCATAATAGAAGCACTTTATTGTGTGTTGAAGGTGTTAATGGTTTGGACGGACATGAGGGTAAGTAATTAATGACAGAATTTTTCACATTTTTGGGTGAACTACCCGTTTAAGCACACAGTATCAGCTTGTCCAGACTTTAAATATGGACACATATCTTGACAAAAGTCATGCAGTGTATTCCAGGCTTAAGAAGCACAGCGCACTAGACCATTTTCACTGGCCTGGAGAAGAAAAAATGGCTCCTTATGATAGCCTTGAGAAGCAAATCCCCAGCAACCACAAATATTACGCTGCAGCCCTGCATTCAGTGGAAATGCCCTGAACCGCATATGAAAAGTGACAAGGAAACTTAGATTTGAGCTCCGTCATGCAACATGACAAAATACGGAGGCGAAGGTTTCAGAGCTAATGACATGCAGCTGTTCAGACGCAGTAATATGCCAGTAGTTTTTTCTGTTATTGTCATTTGAAGCACAATGAGTCATGTGTGCAGAACACAATACAGCAATAATATGCTGTAGTTTCCAGGATGCTCTGGTTCATTCTCAAGATCCTTTTTGGTCTTTTCTGATCAAAGTTTGCCTTTAAACCCACAGCCTAACCTTAAGCTCCACTTGATGTTTTAGCCCAGCACTCACTCTCACTATCCACGGCCTCGGGCAAACTCTGCCCTCACCACAGCTCTCACATGAAATGTAAAAAAATGCCATTGGGGTGAGAAAGTGATATCCTAATGGGCTTGTTCTCGGTGAAAGAGAGTGACTTCTGTGGTCTCTGAAGCCATGGACAGAGATTCAGTGGTGGACTAGGATTTGAACATTTCAACAAAATCCAGGCTAAGATTTTGTTTGTCAACAAGGGAAGAAAAAAAAGAAAAAAACCTTTTTAAATTACTTCTTCCAATTTTTAAAAAGTAATTTATTCACAAATATCTGTTTTGAATTTGTGCATTTGACTTGCATTGCATTTGGAATAATTACTTCAGTTTTCTTTTTTTTATGTTTTTGAAAAAAGTCCATTATTAGGTAATTCAATTGATTTCTGAAGGATCATGTGACACTGAAGACTGGAGTAATGATGCTGAGAATTCAACTTTGCATCACAGGAATAAATTATGTATTAACTAGTGCTGTCAAATAATAAATAGTGATTAATTGCATCCAAAATCAAAGTTTTGGTTTACATAATATATGTATGTGTACTGTGTATATTTATTATATATATAAGTACATACACACACACACAGTATATATTTTGAACATATTTACATGTATATTGATTTATATACTTATATTTTGTATTACACATAAATATGTTAATATTTATAGGTTTATATTTAATTTATAAACATAATAAAAAAATAAAAATACAAGCATGTGTATATACACTGTATACTAACATTTATTATGTAAACAAAAACTTTTATTTTGGATGCAATTAACTGCAATTAATCATTTGACAGCCCTAATTTTAATATATATAACAATATAAGACAGTTATTTTGAATTGCAATAATATTTCATAATTTCACTGTACTTTTGATCACATACAGTAAATGCAGCTTTGGTGAGCATGAGAGACTTCTTTTAAAAATATTAATAAAATTCAGTAGTGTATTTTGTAAATTTTTTTGTACAAAGTTCAAGTAACAGGAATGCTGTAATTTAATAATATAAAATATAATTTCACAGTTTCTATTTTAAAAAAGTCTTATTAGTGGTGAGCATTACTATTATGATTTCATGGCAGATCACCAGAATGTCAAAAAATACACACCTTAGTTTTTGTTCAAGTCTAAAAATCTAGATCATGTATAATGTATGTATTTAATTAAATCTGTAATGTACTATTTAATTCACTTACGTATACAAAAACAATCAGGGTCTCTCTCACAGGCTATTAAGGTATTGTGTAAACTATTCTCGGAAACATACAGCGCTCTTATTCTCTGTGTGTTCTGTAGATCTGGCTGATATGAGAAATTAAAAATCACATATAAAGAAGGTTGTTAAAGTTATGATAGCTCCATATTGTGCTAAAGCAAACAGCTGGCGGGGGAAAACCCAACAAGCTCTCTGCGTGTAATCTCCCGTTATAGCTTTATGGACGGAGGGCCGGTCCTTCCAACCGGAGCTTCATAACAGGCGAGCAAATAATCGGACAGATCTCTCACAACACAGTTTACAGATCTGTGCTAAAGCTATGTAAACTACAGCGATGTGTGCAGAGAATAGGCCACACACTTTACTCAGTGTGATATTGAGCTGAAACACGATTACTTCACACGTGGCTGCATCTGATGGAGATGAGATACAACATATCTGACTGCAGAAATAAAGAAACGAGGACCAATAAAGATGTGCATTCACTTTTATGAATTTGGGAGACGCTCTTAACTTCTGCAGCTTACATTGCGTTCATGCTGCTGGAAATAGAACTTTTTACCTATTTCATCTAAACAGTAACATATCTGTTGTTTACATAAATAAACACTTTTTTTTTTCATTTATATACATATACATATTTATATTTCCTTATTCATTCTGAATAAATACACATTATATACTATTTACTTTTCCATATATATTTGTGTATATATATATATATATATATATATATATATACAGTTGTATATATTTATTATTATACAAATGCATATTTTTTTATATAATTTCTATACTTTTCTATTTTTCTTTGTGAATATATCATTTATTTAATTTTTATTAAATTGTGTTTTTTTACAAAGTATACCATATAAATGTTTGGGGTTTATATAATGCATACATACATACATATATATATATATATATATATATATATATATACATACACAATTCAGTGCTGTCAAATAATTAAGCATTAATAATTGCACACAAAATACAAGTTTTTGTTCTCACACAGACACACACACACACACACATATATATATATATACACACAGTATATACACATGGGTGTATGAAATTGACATGTGCAAAAGATTTTAAATCATTGCTTCATTTATTAACTTTATATTCATCAAAAAACTCTGAAAATAAAATGGTATCTTGGTATCCACAATTGTTTTCAACATTGATGATAATAATATAAGCAGCAAGTCAGCAAATGTTAAACTAAAAAAAAAAAAAAAAGTAAAAGTAGTTGTTTATTACGAGCCATCATGCATTCTTCAAAGAATAACCCACAGCGGGTGGAACTGAACTTGGCAGGGCTATTAGACGTGAAATACAGCAAACGCTCCAAAAGACAAACTGTCTTAAGATACCAGTATTTATGTCAGGGTGGTAAAACGCTCATAAATCGCAACTTCACAGTTCCGAATACATGTCAGAAACGTCTACGAAGTCTACAAGGAAACAGCTATCATTGGACTTAACCCTCAAGCAAAAAGAATATCGCTTGAAGAAATGATACAAGGACTGAGACGCAGAAGAGACTTGCGCAAGACAGCAGTGTACGGCTCTCAGGAGTGTCACAGGTCACTGAGGGGCCACTTCTTTTGCTCATGGGAAAGGTGGCTGTCGCTAGGAGCGACGTCAGGGCTAGACTTGCCAGGGGCCTGGGTGAAAGCACAGGGGTCATCGGCAAGGCGTGAGGCGCCTCGGGTCCCAACATCCAATACCAAACCTTCCCAGCATTCCACAGTCTGAGGATACCAAACATCCAAATATGATTAATACACATCAATGAGGGTCTCGTTCATTAGAAAGAAAAAAAGGGGAAAAAAGTACTTTTTAGCAGTTAATATATATTTTTTTATTCATAGGAAAATTTATGTTTTTTTATTTTTTATTATACTTTATAAAATAATTAATTATATATTCTTCAGCTCAAAATTGTGCAGAGAAGTCTATCATTCATTTTGTGGTATGTTAGTGACAATAAAACAAATCTAAATCTGAATCACCTTCAATATTCAAATATTATTAGTATTTATTATTATATTTCTGTTTCAAACAAATCTGAATTATAAATTTCTATTAATCAAGGAAAAATAAAATGTATCATGGTTTAAACACAAATGTTTCACCATTGATATTTGTAGCAAATCAGCCTTTTAGAATGATTTATGAAGGATCACGTGATGCTGAGGATTAGAATAATGATGCTGAAAAATCAGCTATGCATCACAGGGAAAAAGTTATATTTTAATATACATTCACACTGAAAACAGGTATTTTAAATTGTAATACTATTTTTGAGCAATGTCTGTTTAGCGTATTTGTGGCTCGTTTTCAAACCAAGTTTTTCAACAAGTGTTAATTTGAGTATTTTACTTTGCCAGGGTAAGGCCTCAATGCAAGTATTTACTTATATACTAAAATGTGTAACTTGACAGGACAAATATCTGGACTGTTAAAGCAGATTATGAGTTTAGCTATGAACATATTTACTGTTAAACTCTCTTTTACTGACGTGTTCCGCAAGATTCTCTTCAAACCGTTGCTCCTCCTTGACATTAGTTGACCTGAAAGAGAAAACGGATCATAAAAGAAGACAATTCATGTAGAGCATGTTTCAGGTCTTCTATAAAATGACCTACAGATACCTGAGGCACCTAATAAAAGTCTTTAGACTCAGGTGAGGTGATCAGTTCACCTTACTATAACATGCTGTCTGTCCTCTCCAAATAAGCAGTAATCTCTCTCATACAAAGACTCTGCTGTGGCTCTGTTAGCACGTCCCGGCCAGACAGGTTTAACTTTTCACACTTTGGTTCTCTTTCTCATTCCAAACTTAATTAAAAGATGAACTTTGGGGGGAAATGCGTCGAGTACAGTCCGGCCAAAATATCTGAACTGTTTTTATAAAATGAAACAAACACTTCATGAAGCTCGTTCATTGAGCAGAGTGCTGAAATTACAGCCAGACTGTTAACCATCTAAAAATAATATGCCAATATTGCGTCTGTATCGATTCCTTCTAGTATTTATTGTTCTAATTTAAAAGAAAGGACGAAATTACGTTGTGCCCTAAAGAAAACCAATCACTGCTTTTAGGACTATTAAAAGATGTCCCTTTTTTCTTAAGCACAGTTCTTATTACCACAATCTAAATAAACTATCATAAATATATAAAAGAAAGGAAGAAAGGAAGAAAGTTACAGCATTAACTATTTGATTGCTGGTTTTATTTTGAATTAAAAAACATTTTTAAAGAGTCATTCCTTTATGTAAAATATGCTTTTTTCTTTTAATTTTCAGGCTTTGTGAGATTCATCTTAATTGTCTTTTAGTCATATGAGTGAAAGGAGGGCAGTCTCTCAGTAATGTTAATATGCTATTAGCTGCATATCCCAAATCAAACACATTTGTTCTGATGACAAAATGAAAATAATTCGAAACGTAAACATCACAGAGTTATGAAACATGACACAAATCCGCCAAGGGCTAATATGAGCTCTTTGTGTCCTGGTCTCTTGGGAAGGGCAGCCCTGAGCGTCTTTGATTAAAGCAGCGGGTGTCGTTGGTCTAACCTGATGAAAGGCTGTTTGAGGTCGAAGGTCGAGGCTCACACCATTAGCGTGTCACTTGCCCTCAGGCCTGTAAACGGTAGTTGCTACAGTTAGCTGACCAAACAGGGCTGAAACGCCACAGCATCCTGTTCCTCAAACCGTACTCGTCATGAGGAGTTATGATGAATGGAGGAATAGTAAAGCACTGTCCATCACTGTGATGGACTACAATGATCAGTCCATCCAGAAAGAAGTGAGTGCAGCACCGTAAATATAACATGAATATTTTAACTAATACATTAGGCATTAAAATGTAACAAATAATACAAAAATACAGCATATTTATTTCCAGAATAACTTTAAAGTACACTGGAATCAAAATTGTAACTTTAAGAAGAATAAGAAGACATGGTATTTTTACAGACTCCTCTGTAAGTGAGTGTAAAGAGCTACCAGTGTTTTTGGCCTTAAGCATCAGAGTTCAGAGGTCAAAAGATCAAGTGTGTTTGTTCACTTTCCTTTAGCTGCCATTTATTTTCTCGCCCTGGCCTCCCATAGTTCAGGAGGTGTGGAGAAGCATGGCAGTTATTCCTCAGAGGGTTCGTTGAGCATAAGCTTTTTGATTGACAAGTGTTTCTCAGCCAATCAGATGCGGCCGTATCGGAGTGATGTCAGCGGAGTGGCGGCCCCCAGGGGTCTCATGCCTCAGCGAAAGCTCCATGATGGACGGCTGCACGTCTTTGCACCTGTGATGTCAGATAACTACAGTGATAAGTGCTAAAAACACTTCAGTAAAGTAGGCTGAAAACCCTCCCAGCATGACCGGGTCGGTCGCTGAGCACCGGCTTCGTTTCACCTGCAGCCCGGAGCGCTGGTCTGACTCTGAAATATGTTCATTTTCCAACACTTGCAAATGCCGGCACACTGCCAGAAAGGCTAGATGTCGATAACATGTTGCTAGCATGATTAGCAAGTAACTAGCATGCTTAGTGTGACCGTACGTAACGCATTTTTCCTGGACGCATCCTGGCCAGTATTTCTGTAAGGATATAGGTTGTGGCTTGTTTGCATGTGCAGACCGATCGGTATGACATCGGTTCCTTATGTTTTCGAAGCACTTTTGCGGTTTGCTTGTAGCATTAAGCATGCTACTGCCATGATAAGCAAGTTACTTTTTTTTACTGGTCCCTTTGCTAGTTTATGCTGCTCACAGGCTGGCAACGGACCAGCATAAACCAGCAAAGGACCAGCTTAAACCAGCCTCCCTGTTTCAAAACCTACCTAACCAGCATATGCTACTTTTTGACTGTTCCATGTAGATGCGGCCGCCATCTTGGAACAGTCCACATGACGTCATTTACCAGGTTCGTTGGGTCTACAGACCTTCGGCTGTGCAGGATGGTGTCAACTTTCAAATATTCAGTGATTATATTGTCCAGTCAAGACCGCTACAATATGGCTGACAGCTTATGTATAACGGCCCATAGAAACTAATAAAACATCTACATATATGTCTATGGCTTGTAGCATAATTAGCATGTTACTAGCATGTTGCTAGGACAGATAGATAGATAGATAGATAGATAGATAGATAGATAGATAGATAGATAGATAGATAGATAGATGATAGATAGA
>JAUCMU010000097.1:26953334-26968256 GCA_032275025.1 Enteromius treurensis
ATAGATAGATAGATAGATAGATGATAGATAGATAGATAGATAGATAGATAGATAGATAGATAGATAGATAGATAGAACACGACTCAGTTGGTAAAAAAAAAAAAAATATATATATATATATATATATATTAAATGATATATAATGATCTCACGGCAATTCGTACATATTTTATGAGGTGGCTAATTCGTTCTAAATCGTACGTATTTTACAAGATGCCAGTTCGTATGAATTTGTAGGAATGACCTAAACTTAACCCTGCCCCTAAACCTACCCATTCCATGGTTTTAGACAAATCGTACGAAATTAGTACGAATTTGCACAAATTTGGCACCTCGTACGAATATGTACGAATTGTTTGTCTGTGTTTTATATATATATATATATATATTGCTACACGTGTCACTAAAGCCGGTGTTTAATGCCGTCTCTTGTAGTGTTGACCCTATACTATACATTGTTGGCTGGAGTTTGTGTATATAGCCTCTGCCAACAAGACAGGCTGTTTGCATTTAGGGTAAATAGACACTCCTTTATTTTGTTACCGTATACAAAATTCTTCCTCATTTCAGACTAATGTTTAAGTGTGTTTTATCTGTAGCTTTGAGGTCTATATATGTCTGTGTATAAGTCTCTATATGCTCCTCTTTAAAGTTAACTTGTAGTTTGTCATTTTTACACGTTTCACAGTCTTTGTTACAATAATTAATAAAAATAAAAGTTTTTGTTCACAAAATATATGCGTGTGTACCATGTATATTTATTATGTTTATATAAATACAAACACATGCATGTATATATAAGAGTAATATCACATTTTTATATGTAATATAAATTATATGAATGTAAATATATGTAAATTTCTAAATATATGCTGTATGTTTGGGTTTTGATGTATGCATAAAAATATACACTGCACACAAACATATATTATGTAAACAAATGCTTTTATTTTGGATGTAATTAATGGTTTGACAGCACTAAAAACACACACAAAGATAGAAACGATGTGATATGATGCTGGAACACTATCAAAATCAAGCGCTGGTGAATCTCAGTCTGGCCTGCGTATGAACTGTGTAGATTTGCTGTGTTCTGTGAAGCGGAAAACACACTGACATCTGTCTTGTACTGTAATTT
The DNA here is from genome assembly GCA_032275025.1 of Enteromius treurensis. Lineage (NCBI taxonomy): Eukaryota > Metazoa > Chordata > Actinopteri > Cypriniformes > Cyprinidae > Enteromius > Enteromius treurensis. The sequence goes on from JAUCMU010000097.1 coordinate 26,954,473, forward strand.
CCAGCTGAATGGATGTAAAGCTCGACGTGAGTGTGTGCACTCTTTGTTTAAAACAGTCTGCAAATGATAGTTCATTAGTCAATGACATGCTTGTTTGCCTTCATCCAAGCGTGACAAATTGGGTTATTCCTGTCACGCTGAGACACAAAAACTCAGGAAGATATTGGCATTGGGAAGGGTAAATATTAACTTATATAATTTGCAATAATTACACAAAAAGATCAAAGTTGTGCGTGACGCACAGTGTAACACACAGTGACTGTCATATTAGAATTTGCTCAATAAACACCACGGAAACAGCCTATGAGCGTTTGGCTTGTGCTATAAAATAAAGGTGTCAAGATCAGATGTTTTGGATAGATTTACAAACTAGATAGTGGCTGGATCATTATTAAGTTTTGTGTGTTTTATGTGAAATTAATAGGCTTTTGTCCTAACATTGCTTGGATTTTAACGATTTAGGAAAACAGCGTTGATTTTTCCGGTTAAAGCTCGTTTCTCATTGGTTCCCATTTTTTTGGGAAACAGAAATGCTCTAAAACGGCAGCTTGGCCAGACTAACTTTGCTCGTGAACAGAATGTAGCGTTAAAGGAAGTATGGGCGGGCCCAGGCTAACGAGGTGCCAAATTTGTGCCAATTTGTACTAATTCGTAAGACCTCACTCGTACGATTTGTCTAAAACCACGTGATGGGTAGGTTTAGGGGCGGGGTTACGTTTAGGTCATTCCTACAAATTCATACGAATTGGCATCTCGTAAAATACGTACGATTTATTCTACGCGTGAGGTTTTTGCCGTGAGATCAGGTTGGAATAGAATTTTTAATAAATAGTACAGTACATTACAGGCTTTTTTTGCATCTGGCATTGTTAGCAAAAAGTTAAAACATACACATCTATGAAAAATGAACAATAAAAAAAAAGAAGAAGAATTAAAATTAAAAACAAAATAATGAAAAGTCAGTGTCAAATACTCACAGTTCTTCTAAATTCATATGACAGTGAAGTATTATAATTCGTTATTATGAAATAACGTGTCTTATAAATTTGTTGATGTCATTGTGAACACTGGAAAAGGAATGCAGACAAAGCATCCCGGAGGAAGAACATCTCAATCCCATCTCGAAAACGCTCTGCGTGAGAGCCTCTTAAAGGTTCACAAACACAGCACTGAAGGGCCACATGGGGGCTTTTTTAGGGGTCAGAGTTCAGCGGTGTTGTTCATTCAAGTTTTTTTGTAATGTGGATCTCATGAGACATGGAAACCTGCTGAAGTTTAGAATAACAGAGGCTGGTTTATGCACAAACTGTAATAATCCCAATCAGAATTCAGTGAATATACAAACATCTCTTACAAAAAATTCACATTGTTCTCAAAGGTTAAATAAAAGCATGTTTTGAGGCCAGAATGAACTATATGTCTGAAATGGACAATATTTAAATTTAAATTAAGTTTCTTTCCTCCTTTTTTTTAACACAGACAACGTTCTCTTAGTTCTCTTATTGAAGCCATTTACTTTATTCTTAGTTCATTTATGAATCTCAGATATCTCAGATGTGAAATTAAAACATATTTTGAGGCCAAAATGAACCACATACCTGTACGGTGTGTGTAAATTTTGTATTTTAAAAGAAAAAATAAAACTTTATACAAACATCATCTCTTATCGAAACTAGTTTTTGTTCAGTTTCAATTTCAAATGAGAAATTAAAGCATCATCTGAGGCCAAAGTGAATCATGTATGTGGAAAAAGAACAATATTTAAAAAAAGAAAAAAGGAAAAAGTTAAAGATTTTTTAACATTTCTTTATTTTCAGTACCAACAAACTTTGGTAAATTTAGCAGGTTTGAGCAAAAATGCATCCTCTACAATGTCCAAGAATGCAAACGACAAATAAATAGCACAGCGAAAATAAACATATACATCTTTAAACATCAACAGTAATACTACACTCTCTCCAGGGGACTTACATAAAGATGTTTATGGTACTTACTCTAACACAATTTGTCTTAAATAAAGCTTTGCAGGTTTCCTTGGCACATGTACGTAATAAATAGCTAGTCATCTGTATCCACACACAGCTGTTTCGGCTCGAGTTTCTTTTGAAACGTTTGAAATCCATATTAAACAGCAACATTGTTGTACCGTATGCAGTGTTCCCAACTTTTTGCATGTATTGCATTTGTCTGTTTATGGTTTAAACTTATTCAATATACTGCAGTAAGTGTCCTGTAGCTCCTCTAGAAATATTTGGTTAAGATTTATTTTCTACAAAGTCTAGATGAAAACCATCTCATCCCATCTTCACATACGCTTGGCCAGCACTTGTCTGAACCTGGATAGACTCAAGACCTCCTCAGAAAAGCCCAGGTCTGGGTTCATCTTCAGCGCGAGTCGTCTGGTTTGGTTTTCTTGTCCTTACAGCCTGGGGATTCTAGATGGCCTTTAACTGGAGGTTTGACTGGCTGTTAGGTAGTTTTTGTGGGGTTTAGTCTCAGGGTTTGGTTTCAGGAGGCGAAGTAGGAGCTCTGCATGGAGTAGAGGCGGTCGATGGGGTTTCCCACGCGGCTCTGGAGGGATCCAACTTCTGACGCGGCCATGAAGCAGTCGCTCAGACTGGTCAGAGATGTGTCGCTGTCAATGTCGTGGAAAATCGTGTCGTTTCCTGAAGAAGAACGACAACGAAAAAGTCACATGAAACAGCCTTTTTAAAGAAAATGGGAGAGGGGTTTGTGGTTCAAGACTTTTTAAAAAGTCCCTTCTGCTCACCAAGGCTGCTTTTATTAGATCAAAAACACAGAAAAAAAACAGTAATATTATTGCCATTTAAAATAGTTCTCTTCTATGTGAATATATTTTAGGATATCATTTATTTCTGTTATACAATGCTATTTATTTGTGAAATCCATGAAACATTTTTCTAAGGATAATTAAAAAAATAAAAATAAAAAGTTGAAATCTTTTGTAAAATAAAAAATGTGTTTAAAAGCAAATCATACAGACCTTAACAAAAAAAATATTATTTCACACAAAATTTATTTAAAATCACCACAAAAGTTTCTATATAAAACAAAATAAAATAGAAATATTTTGTAAAAATTTAAAATGTCTTTACTCTTCTTTAAAAACAAATTACAGACTTAATAAAAAAAATACAATTTTACACAATATTTATTTAAAATCACTAAGAATGTTTTAATAAAAAAAGCAATCGACCGTTAACTCATCGTAATAAATGTACATCTACTGCTAATTTTGATGAAAATGTCCTTTACAAAATTAAATTACACTATATTTATGTATCTTTCCCTTCTTACAAAGACCATCATTAACAATGAACATGTTAATTTCTTTAAAAAATAATAATAATAACCATGACTCCAAACTTTTGAGTGTTAGTGTCGTACTTATGTTGAAGTGTAATAGTAATAGTGGTAAGAGACGGACATAATTAATTTGACCAAAAAGTTGACTTTTTTTTAGATCCTTTATATCACCTCAACCAATAAATGCCACTATTTGGAATATTTAAAGGCAAACATTTATTATTGTTATTGAATGTCCTAAAAAAAATAACAATAATAATAAATACAATAATAGTATTCTAAAGACTACAAATTGATTCCAGATATTGGTTTTCAACTATTTAGCCATAAACTAATAGGTTGATCGATCTCTAACAGTGACAGAAAAAGTTTGAGCAAGCAGAGCTAATAAACAAATCTGGTCCTCATGTAACTGAAGCTTTCAGTACAAAGAGTTGGTTCAGTCCTCAAGGACGCAGTTTACCGTTCGCCATAGAAATATGATTACCCAGCAGACTCTCAGCGGCTTTTCAAATCTGTAATTGCCTATAAACCGTTACATAAAAGAGCTTATAAACTACTCATTTGCGTCAACTCGCAGCAGGACAAAGCGCACTCATCAATGTGTAATCGTGTGTGTCTGCATCCACGCTTGCTTTCTCAGAGCACCGCGGCTCATTTTATTGTGTAATTTTATAGGTTTCTCAAAAACTAATTGACATTGTTACATAAGGGTGAAGACAGTTTAATGGCACATTTATTTTTATTGGGCCCGTACGTGGCATTAGCAGCCGCTTCTGGTCAATATCTCAGCAGAGTAGCGGTTCGGGACGCGAGGTTTGCTCTCACCGTATGGATTCATGTGATCTCCGGGCATCTGCGGAGGGGTCAGGCCCTGCTGGAACGGGTCTGTGCTGTATCCGCCCGGCTCCATGGACACAAGCTGATGCTGTGGAGGCGGAGCCAGCGGCGCGTACGAGTTCATCAGAGTCTCCATTCGGCTTGAGATCACATCTGCAGAAAACACACGGCCAGATGAGTCATTAGAAACAGAAAGCAGGGTTAAAACGGCTGAAGACTATCATACTGTATGTTCAGAGACGTGTGTTTGGTACCTTGTCCAAGTCTCTGAGAGTTTTGCTGCTCTTGTTGCTGCTGTTGTCTGCGTGCTAATTTCTTCATCTGACCGGAAAAAAGAGGAACAGACAAGTGTTAAAACAATTTTGAGATCATAAATTATTATATGGGCATTGAACTATATTAACGAGTTGTTTAGGCCAGGGGGTTACAAACACTCAGGGACTTTTATTTTACTATTTATTTATTATTAGTTATATATATATATAATTAGTTATAATTTTTATTAATTCATTAATTCATTAATTTATATTTTTGCAATTTTGCTATTGGCTTTTGTCATTTTATTTATTTTTACTATTTAGGCTTATTTTTTATTTCACTTTTACTTTTAACAGTTTTAGATCTCTTGTCAAACTAAACAAAAATCAGAAATGTTTCCTTGGCAACTACCTGAAATAAGTTGTCGGGGGTGTTTTTATATTTAACCATCTAATTTAGTTTATCTAATATTTGTTTTTGGTCAATTTACAAAAATGTTTTAGTAACTGTTTAGTAATTTTAGTTAATAACTTTGCACTTTAGAAAAAATGTACCAAATGTTAAAATAAATAAAAACATAATAAAAAAAATTTAATTGATTGGTTGGTTGATTACTTAATTGACTATAATAAAAAAAAAAGTAATTTAAATATTAAAGCTTTAATAGACAAATAGCTTTAATATACAAATATATATATAAATATAATCAAATATTATTTGGGGTTTTTGAAAAGGCATTTTACATTTCCTTATCCAAGGACAACGATATTTGGGCATCTATGGCATCTAAAGGCCTGAAAACCCCTGACTTGGGCTCACCTTTGCTCTTTGGTTCTGAAACCACACCTGGACGACTCGAACACTAAGACCGGTCTCAGCTGCCAGCGTCTCTCTAACCTGAAATAACAGGAACATCAATCCATCAATTCACTTAAAGTTGACTCACATACACATTAGAACAGTTGCATTTGCAATTTTTACATGCAATACACATCAGATGATTCCCATTTTCTGTCATTTTTACATGCAATATGCAACATATGGCTGATAGTTCAGCTACATTTACATGCAGTATGTATCATCGTCCATAGACTTCTGTTTAATACTAGACAGGTTGCACACTGAAAAAGTTCATTGATTCCCTCTCGAAAACTCCTGAGGAAGGTCTCACCTTTCTGCAGGGTTTGGACGACACCTCAAAGGAGGCCTTGAAGGCACGCCGCTGCTGGGTGGTGAGGATGGTGCGAGGTCTCTTGGGTCTGCGCGGGTCTTTGCCGTCATCGCCGCCTTTGCCCTGACCTCCTGCTTCTTTCTTCGGCTTCACATCCAGATCTTCATCCTCACTTTTGTCTGCAGAAACAAGCATCTTAGTACTAGGTTCAGTGGGCAGCGCCTGAGTCGAAAGCAGAGGAAAGCGCTCTTCTCACCAGAATCAGACATGTCCGGGCTGACCGAGCGCAGCAGGTCCTTCTCTCTCTCGTAGTCGGTCTTGCACAGCAGCTGTCCCTCCTTCAGGACGAACTCGTCTCCTTTACACAGCTGACGCTCGCACACGCAGCAGCAGAAGCAGCCTAGATGATACACACTCTCTAGTGCACGCATCACAAACTCTGTGGGAGAGATCTTCTCCAGACAGCCGCTGCATTTGGCAGTAAATAACCTGATGAAGAGAAACAGAACATGCATTTATTGTGCTTTATATATATATATAAAACGTGTTTCTGGTCTTATTGTGTGTAGGCGTAGATCATCAATCTTAGCTAATCAATCACAAACGAGAGCTGAAGCAAAGCAATGAGAAGCAGATGTGATTATGACACGCAGCAGGATGATCTTGTCCTAATCATAAGTACAGAGCGAGTCATTTCTGGGGTTAATACTCAAACCCCTGACGTGAAACTCGCTGCAAAGCTCAATAATTCTGAAGCATTAAGCAGATCTCCCCTCACAGCTCTGTCTTCTCCCAAACCAATAAAGTTCATCCATAAATATCAGAGACGCACAGATCAATGTGTGACTGACACCGGACGCCCCGGCGGCACCGCGCTCCTGATTAAGACTTCGAAAGAGATTTTTAATAAGCCTCGGGATATGATGGTATCATGAGGTGAGACGCACAAAAGAGTCGTACAGAGGAGTCAATATTCAGCGACAGACCCACAGGAAGAGAGAATCACAGGTCACAGCTCTTTAATATCCCTTTAGTTTCTCTCAAACCTCCTGCTTCTCAAATGTTTCTCTGTTTTCAGAAATGTGACAAAATCCCAAAGTTTGCGATGAAAAGTCAAAGATCTCAATGCCTTAAAATAAAACTGCTTTTAACATCAAAACAAGTCCAAGTATTTATCCAAATAGTTGCATTGCATAATTTTTACTGTTTTTACTGTACTTTTGATCAAGCAGAAGAAACTTCTTTCAACATGATAAAAATAGCACACAGGCCAAACCTTTACAAGAAGAAACTGATGCAAATCTGAGAATAAATCAAAAAGAGGGCTCCACTGAGCCCAGACGAGCAAACTTTGAGCAACACAACATCCAAAGAGTTCAGTCCTCTCACACAAACCTCGTTTCTTTCTCTGTCTTCTGCTGATCTTTAAGAAGAATCACACATGTGGACGTTTCCCTGCTTCCTCTGTCTGTCAGGTCTGTAATTCCCATGATCCTCCTGGAGATCTTCTTTCTTCTATTGTGCATGTGACCTAATCCTGTCTCTCTCTCTCTGTCTGTGTTGACAGGACCGCGGAGGCTTTGTCAGAACAGCCATGCGTGACACTCTCAAGGGGAGCGTTTACAAAGAAAATCATCTTATGAGCTAAAAAGTCATGTACACGTGTGTTGTAGGGGGTCAGAAATTTACAACAAAAGTTGTAAATAAAAGACAAAAAAGTTTCTTCAAAACCTATTCAAAATGTCAATGTGTTTAATTCAATGTGTTACTTATACTATAGCAATTATAATATGGTAATAATATTGTTTTCTATATACTTATTCTTTAAACATATAGTTATTACGAAAATACCGTAGTTAAGAATATATTTAAGAGCAAACTTAATTAAATAATTTCAATTGCATGGTATTTACAATGAACTCAAAATACATCACAAATTAAGTTTATTTAAATTAATCTTATACATCTTTTTTTTTCATGAAATTTATATTTAAATTTATGTTTTTAATTTCACGTTTGTAACAAAAAGATGCTTTGATTAAATTTAAATTAATTTTAAATGTATAATTAAATAACGGTTTATAATTATAATCAAGTACTTTATATTTTAAATTCAATTTTGTAATGTTACATTGATACCAATTGCACTTTTAAAGGCACACTTCCCCCACAGAAATTACTAGTAAATTACAATTACGAATAAACAATTAACACAGAATTAATCACAGCATTCTGAAGCAGTAAAGCAAAACATTTTCTTATAAATAATAATCCTAATTTAATGAAAGTGGTCTTTTTTAATATTCAAATTATATCAGTTATTATCAGCTTTTTTTCTAAATAAGTAAGATATTTAAGTACGCTTAGCTTTTAAGTATACTAAGTATACTGCACTTTTATCTTTTTTACAAGGGATGGTTTGAACAACAATAGAAAAAGTTAAAAAAGAAGAAGATGCATGTGTTTTTTGTTCTCTTTTCTGTCTAAGTGTTTGTGAGCATGCAGTGGTTTTGATTGACGCAGTGCAGTGGTTGAGACTAATCCCTCTTTAATGCCATTATAACAGCCTAAAGAAGGGAAAGTCTTCACGCTCAGTCAATCATGCTTAGAAAAGCCTTCAGATCTGTGATCTTCAGTGTTTGTATGTGTGTGGGGGACTTTATTTATCCTTCTCTGTCTATTTGTTTGCTATAGGCCAGAAATGTAACAAACACAAACAATAATTCATCCCATGTTTGCCACCACCAAAGTTGCGGAGCACATCCGCCTCTGAACGGGCTTAAGAAGAACCAGCAAACATCTCCAAACACCAGCCGACTGAGACACAGAGCTTAAGACCAGAGATTACTCCCAACAACATCTCTAAGATCTGCGTTAAGTGCTTTAGAAACATGAAGACATCACGTACAATTTAACACAGGTGCCAAAACATACAGGAAAAATGTGCTGCTCAGAGGTTTATGTTTTTAATTTATGCATCGACTTTGCTTCAGCTCCTAGAAACAAACAGACATAAATTAGAATAGAAACACACCAGCTCTGATTTTTCATTGGTTGGAAGATTTAATGAGAAATAATTGATGTCATCTCTGCTAGACTTTGGTATCTTGGCAAAGCACATCGAGCACAATAAATTCAATTCATATATATATATATATATATATATATATATATGATAAAACAAAAACAGTCTTGACAATGGACTTTAATAATAACATTTTAATTAACGCAATAACATTTTTTAATAATTAAAAAAAACTTTTACATATATATTTCTATATATCTAAATGTAATATATTTTTATTTAAATGTGCATTTAATAATATTTTAATAATACTGTAAAAGATTTAGTAATCTTGCATTAAAATGCAATAATATTTTTAAATGACAAATCTAAGCACATAAATATAAAATGTTTAAATATTAAATATAAAATATTACAGCCGAAAAAAAAAAAAAATTAATGGTTAATTTTTGTTTTATCATTTATTTCAAAAGTAAAGGATACTCACTGCTCTCTAGAAAAAAAAGATGTTTAAGAGATCTGAATTGTTGTTTATCTTAATTATGAATATATAAATGCATAAATAAATTCACCTGAGGAATCTTATAAACTCCACCAGTCCCTGTAGACACATGTAGTCTACTGCAACTGGTACGTCATTTGAAAGTAATTATATCCTTTTTAACCAGTTTTTTTTTTTTTTACATTGCCCTTTGATGCCATTATGGACTTGCAGGGCTCTCAATGTGTATGTGAGTGTTTGATTTTTCCAACCGCCTCTTCCACATCCATACAGCACAGATGCATGTGCACTACAAAAGAGCTAAAGATGTCATTAAACACTGGAGCTTTCCTCTGAAGGTACTGTATGGAAAATACCCCGCAGTCCACACAAACCCAGCACATTTACTCGGTTTTACTGCATTCTGACCCTATCAAAGCGCATCAACCACATCCAATCTCCTCTATAAAATTCAAAAGGTCTCGGGTGTATCGAGTGTCAGAAGTGGGACCATTGCTTCAGTAATTATTTAATTAACACAAAGAATGATTTTCCTCCTCTGTATTTTTGTCTTGGCTTCCTGCATAAATGTCAACCCATTCTTAAATCGAGACACATTTTCTAAGCATTAAGCAAAGTGATTTAAGACATTCATTTCTGAACTAATTCATCATTTTATGCTTAAAGCAAGAGAAAAATATCTGCCATAGGGGTCAGAAAAAGAAGTTTAAAACAAGTTTGTTTTTCCACCAAACTTTATTTTTATGCATTGTTCGGAAAAACTATTTTGCTTCTCAAGTAAATGAAACTTGACTTAAGAGTATTTATATATTTCTAACAAAAAAGTAAAACAAAAATATTTTTCTGCATTATATAACATTTTATATGACACAGACTCTTTTTAAAGTTGCTTGACATTAATAAAAAACTGTGGAAAAAAAAATGTAAATGTCGTTAAACATCAATTATCAGCTCAATTCAGTTTATTAAGTGTAAACTTAGCTTCAAATCAGTTCATATTTTGTTCTCATTTGATACTGTCAGTGCAGTTTAAATCCATAAAATTACTGAATATTAATTTCCTTTTAAATCCTAATCTAGGAGGATTATTATAGAGATGTTCAAATATTGTTGCATTATAAATAATAAGTGATCAAGCTGTCTGAATATGATGCTTCTTGTCTCTTTTATTTAATTTCGGCTAGCTTTAATGGGCTGATCTGTTTATTATCACAATATCCACTCCAAACATAACACTGTTAATCATGTAGACTAGTTATTCTGCTTTGATTTGACTGCAGTGTCTGTGTGATTAGCTCTAGCTGTGTCTAACGAGACCGAAGCTAGAGATAGAGACGGCTGGAGTAACGGGAACGAGTGTTTGTCCGGGGGGCCCAGAGTAAACTCTGAACATCTCCTGAAGCTCATCCCTCATCGCTCAACACATATTAGCATGATAATCACTCACAGACATGCTCAAATCCTGATTAGGATCAAAACGTAAACACAGAAGCGGAAAGGAAGCGTGGCAGGGTTATCTTTAAAAAAAAAAAAAGGCTGTGAAAAATTACGTAGATATGGATGAATATCATAAAATCTCAGTGCCCATGCAAAATAATTAAAGACAAATTACTTGAATTTGCACAGGTAATGTCAAGCCTAATGCTAAGAGGAAGAAAAAAAAAATCTTTTGGCAAGAATGTGCCTATGATTCACAATAACACTATACTTTTGTTTTTTTTAATGAATTAGTTGAATTAATATATTAATTATATATTATTATAATTACTTTCAACATGCTTTTTCATTTATTCATTTACTTTATTTTATTATTATTTTATTTATTTATTTTTGTATTTTATTATTATAAGTTTTGTATTAATCTGATGCAAATTTAGCATATTTTCCCCAAATTGTATCATTGCGTTAATGGGAAAACAGCATTGATTGATTGATTGACTACTAGACAGCATTTTTGGGCATGAATATGCATATGATATCCAAATAATTCTAAGTAGTAAGATTGAATTAATTTAACATTTTTTCACCTGTTTAGTTGTAATGCTTAGATAAAAGTAAATATTGAACTGTATTAAGGACAATTCATGCATGACGTTACTAATTTAAATGCTACAAAAATCCCTTTAAGTAGCGATAGCAGTGAAGGATAGGAGGATGACAGAGATGTAATCAGATGAGAGAGAGGAGAGAGAGTGTGTGAAAGGGAGCAGTCGCAGGTACACAGTGTGTGTGTGTGTGTGTGTGTGTGTGTTTGGACAGCTGCTTTTCCTGAGTTTGGCAGCTCTATTCAGACTAGAGTTTACTCAGCTCGACCACAACAGCAAACACAGTATGAGCGAATAATGGAGCACGCATACAAAAGAAAAAACCCACATACACACACACACACACACACAACAATGTGCTACACTTGCTTTACATTTCAAAATAAAACCTTAGCTTCTGCAAGGTTTCTTGAGTTGAGCTATACAGTCTTTTAGAGACTTTGTAAGTTCTTCAGATCTTAAAGCACTGAAACAGATGGTTTTCTAAAGATCACAGGCTTAAAAACTTCTACAATGACATACGTTCTCCTAAAACCCTTACTGGAAGCTTCATTTTCAGCCTCTATTAGGAAATAGAAGCGCCTGGAAGCTGATTAGAGGGTAATTTCTTACAGACCAGAACAGATCTTAGCTCATGGTCTAAATATGGTCTCTCAGAAGTCCAGGTTTTGTGTAGGTAGCAGTAGAAACCTTGGCCACAGCATCTGTGCAGTATCGAGCCGCACTATCAAAGCCAGATCTGACCACAGACCTGAATGAGTCCATTCTCTCCCGGCTTCTTATTGGCCGTGGTTCAAAACCGAGTGCTGAGCAACCCTGCTGGACAACATTACTGGGTGTCACAGGCATATTCATGCCCAAAAACACCATAGAGCCATGCAAACTTTAAAATAAAATAAAAAACTATGAAGAAAATTAATAAAATTTTAATTAATGTTGGGTATCACAGGTATATTACTGCCCAAAAACACTGTATAGCCATGCAAACTTAAAATGAAATAAAATAAAATTAATGTTGACAATTAAGTAATACAAGAAATACAAATACATGTTCAAACTATTTGCGGTTGTCAAAAGAAGTGTTACTTACTGAACTTTAATCAATAACACTGAAATAATAAGAAAGATAATTTTGCATGAGGAAAATGTGCTAAATTTGCATAAAAATAAAATGAAATTGATAATAAAATAAAAACGAAATATTAACAGGAATATTCATGCTCAAAAATGCTATACTGTAAGCAGGAAAGCTATAGCAAAAAATAATTAAATCAAAATACCATATCAAAGGGCTACAAACTGCTCTGAAAACCTTAGCAACTGCATGGAAACACCCTACAGGAGGTTTTAATGGGCAACACTACTCAAAATAAATAAACAAACAAAATCATTATTAATGACATGCTTGTAAAAGTGACATAGAGTTCCATACTTCTCCTCCCTTACTAACCTAGTAACCTAAGCGCTGACCTATCCCCCCGTTCCCTGACTCTGGAGCAGTTTAATGAGTGTCTCTCATCTCATCTGGCCTGTTTCCATGTTGGTTTGGCTGATGTGAAGCAGACGTCGCTGGTTAGCAGCTCAGCGGGACAGAAGTGAACGATTTGACAGTACACCCAGAGCTGCAGTAACGCGGCTGCTAATTGCCGTCTAGGGCCTGCAGCTGCTTGGCTTGAACACAGACCAATCAAAAACAGGCCAGCTCATGACTGACAGGAAGAGATTGCCGCTACCCCAACCTCCCGAAGGGTCCCATTGGCTATGACAAAGAACACTGGGTTTATTTTACACCAGGGGCATCTGTGCAAACCAATAAAGCCTGGTAGAAACGCACGAGCGGCGAGCCAGGTTTTCCTCCAGATCTATAGCGTAGCTTAATCTCTGGCTTAACGCAGAAGTCAAAAGGCCAGCGGAGCAGATGTGCTGGTCATTGTTGTCCAGTATACACCATATGAACTACTTTCTGGAGAGAATCAAAGTGAACAGATCATGATGGAGAGTTAATTAAGTGGAAGCTACTTGAAGTGAAGTGCTCTTGCTTTTAGGCTCCGTTCCAAGAACTAGTGAGCTGCCTAGCTGTTTATCACCTACATAGGGAGCATAACAACTCAAACCGAACTACATACATACTTTGTGAAGTATACAAAAGCACTGTGCTCCAGCAGGGTTGAAGTACTGTTAAGCTATCAAAATGACTTGAAATGCGCAATTACGGTAAAATAAATAAATAAAAGTTTTACATATTTCCCCTATCTATTACATATAAAAAACATAGACACAATATGGAGAGAGATGTAGATGTAAATTTAAATTAAATAAGATAAATATAAACACACATACACACAAATGTATATTTATACATGTCCATTGATGTATTAATATGTATATTTATATCTATAACACATTATTTATCATTTTATTTTAAATTGATATGGATTATATAATATAATTATACTTTTTAATGATCATTTTAAATATATGATATTTAAAATATCTATAATTCAATGTATGTAAAAGAAATATAACATAATATAGAAATAGTATAAAATATATATTTGTAATCTTTTATTTTATTTATATATATATATATATATACACACACACACATACATAACT
>JAUCMU010000097.1:26975183-27007015 GCA_032275025.1 Enteromius treurensis
ATAAAATAAAATAAAATAAAATAAAATAAAATAAAATAAAATAAAATAAAATAAAATAAATAAAATAAAATAAAATAAAATATTGACCACATTTTATATCCTTTATAGAGAGCACAATCAAGAAAGGTGTTGCAATGAATTCAGCGAAAAGAAACTAACTACATAAATAAATAACTACTGTAATGATCAGTAAAATAGAGCAAAGTGCACTAAAAATACTACATTTAGTCAAACAGACTGTAAAACAATTTTGCTTCAGAGCAGTTTCTCTCTGTCTCTCTCACTTGTGTGAGGCCGAGAGCAGAGCACACTCCCAGCACTGTTTCCATCCGTGGCTCTTTTGAACAGAGATTGGAAGTGAGTATAATTGTGGTGGGGTCATAATCCGTGCGATGAAAAGCCGGGAAAGAAAACACACGACAGGGGCCAAAAGGAATCTCAGTCCGGGCGCCTCCGTGCACAATATGGGCTCTCATGCAGCGGGGCCGGGGCCATAAACCACACTGCGTTATTCACTGCGCTCTTAACACCCACAGACCTAATAAAAGATGACTGTCTATGCCTCCCTCACTCCCCTCTTATTTTCTCCATATATACACTGTTCTGGCAGACGCGTGTGATTCTGAACACACTGCGCTGAGGTTCCCGTTTCTATAATTCAGCTGCCAGCGTGCTTTATATCACTGCCCTGGATGCTGAAGCAATGTCTCTAACACGTTTGAAGACTCAGGATGAGTAGCAGATCTGATTCAGACTGGGTGGAAGACTCGCACTTAAACACACGTTTCTTCAGAAACGGTCTTTGTCTGGAAGACCCTTGTTGAGGTGTAATGAGAGAGCGAGTGTAATTCACCTGGCACACACACACACACTCACATCTGTTCAGGATTTGCGCACGGGCCTGAGAAGACTCTGTTTTTCACTCGACTCACTCCAGTTGTCACAACCACTCAAATTCATGCAAGTACCACCGGTGAAAAGAAAAAAGGAAAAATAAAAAAGTAAGAAGAGCACAGGTAGAATAACATACAAAGAGAGGGCTATCTCTCTGTAAGCTGAAAAAAAGACACAACGACATTTTACAGACTTACAGACTCTACAGCATGTACAGTATGACAATAGCATCAAGAAATGGAAACTCATGCAAGTCCAACACAAGCAAATCCCCAGCCGCCTGTGGCTCCAGAAGAGCTCGGAGCAGTTCTGCTCTCAGGAAAACCTTTCCATGTAGGACTGAAAGCTTTAAGTGCAGAGAGGATGGATCTCTTACCCAGGGCCTGCTGAAATCACACGGCTCTATCTGACGCATCTAACGGCACCGCTGACCGTAATGGCATTATTGGCATGGAAGAAGTAAATTGTCTCTGTCGAAAGGTATCATAAAGCTGAACAGCGCTAACCACGGATGATAGCTCTGGCTCACTCAAATCTGATAAGAGTTTCATGCACACTTACCTAATCAAATAATGCTGAGGAGCAATGACCCACAAAAACGCTCCATACAGAGACCCCAAAGAGGAGCACTGTCTGAATGTCAATGCATTAAACACTAAACTAGTGCTGGATCTTTTCTCTCGACCCAATTCATCATTATTGCTCAATGTCTTTTAATGAACTGTGTTAAGATGATTCTTAGTGAATGTATAAAGGTGTCAAGTTCACACAGGTGTTTCACAAACCTCCTGGCAACCACATGACAAACCTTCAACATCCCAGTACTGTGGAAGCTACACACACACACACACACACACACACACGCTTATGTTTGTGATATATGTGCGTTTACAGTGTATATTTATTATGGCTATGCACTCACAAATACACATGCATGTATATTTAAGAAAAATCTGTTAAGTTTATATTTTAAATATATTTATATAATATAATATAATATATATATGAATGTAAATATACATGTGTAAATATTTGTAAAAAAAATATACTGTATATGAGTGTCTTCATACATATATAACAAATACATACAGTAAACACACACACACATATATAGTATATTTTTTTACAAATATTTTGGATGTGATTAATTGCAAATATTCGCTGCCTAATACTAATGTCTATATTTATTGCAGACAAAAATAAGAAAAAAAGTATACAAATGCACACACAAATGATACAATTATATATTAATTATTTTATTATATTAACTATATAAATCTAAGAAACATAAATCACACACAAAAACACATATATATGCTAAATACATTGCTAAAATTAAAAATAAAAACTAAAAAACATAAAAATACCTGAAATACATAAATGCATATGTGTACTGTATGTATGTATGTACTGTAGAAATACATATATCTTATTTTTTTACAGATAACCTATAGCCATCTTTATCTGTTGTTGTTTTTTTACATTTTCCTCATACAAGTAACAATCAAATATTGGCACACGTTTTCTTTTTCTATACTTTAGTGATGTTGCAGTGTTTCCCAGAGCTGTCATTATTCTGTCTGTGTGTCGATCACTGCGCTGCTTCAGGGGCCTCTGCCTCACGCTGGGTCCAGATTAGAAATGCCTTTGTCACGGCTGTAATGATCCCGGGAGACTAACCTCTCCTCCAGCGCACGCGGCCAAATGCATCTAATCCTCCGAGCTATGTGAGCATCAGGTGAGGACAGGTTCAATCGTGCTTACGCGGGCCAGAACGGCCCCTTTGTGCTCGCAGCGCTTTGATGGAGCAAAAAAACCTGCTTTCTTCTGAGCTGCTCAGGTGTGAGAGATACGACACGGTTTTCACATGAGCTTCCGCATCTCCCAGGATGCACTGCTTTGTGACAGGCGTCAGTCAGGTCAGTGTCTGTAGTTTTGTCACGCCGCTGATGGAGACATGACGAGGGACTGAGACAGAGACGTCTGAGTGAAATTACAAGCATTCGTCTCTCCGCTTGTGAGCAGGGTTTATGCAAATGAGCCATCGCTGGGTTATTGCAGGAGGAATATCAATGGAGTAATTACTGTTACAGGATGTCTCACACACACAAAGAGGCAGAGAGTTAATAAAGAAAGTGTCTGGGAGGAAAAGCTTCCCTGAGGGCCGCAGACATCTGAACACTGCTAAATGGCTGCTCGGGTCCCTATAGGAGCCCACAGCTCAGAACAAATGAAGAGAAGAGAAGAGAAGAGAAGAGAAGAGAAGAGAAGAGAAGAGAAGAGAAGGAGAAGAGAAGAGAAGAGAAGAGATAGATAGATAGATAGATAGATAGATAGATAGATAGATAGATAGATAGATAGATAGATAGATAGAAAGTCTTTGGAAAGTCCCCTCAATTCACAGAAACATGAGTGTGTGTGTTCAACCCTCCCTGAAGATGTAACTCAGAGAGATCTAAGTCCCCAGGGCACTGACTGCAAACCCACCAGCTGATATTACCCCCACTGCAGTGTCATAGAGTACACACACACACACACACACACACAAAGCGTTTCCACAATATTAGCTTTTGGAAATAAAGCGTCTTGTCTCCCATGAGCCCTAGGTGACAAATTTTCCTTGTCAAATTTCAGTGCTCTGGAGCGAAGCGTTCATCTTGCACTACAACAACACACACACTCAAACCATCAGACTGACTGTAAAGATGTGCTTCCATCTTATGTTTACTTTTCAGATCAGATAAAATTACAATAATGGTACAATAATATAATGGCACGCTGATAGTCAAATAAGGATGAATATACGTGAACAATTATCAGCTTACTACAGGTATTTCCAAAAAAGTCTTTAGTCTTAGTTTTAGTGAAGTCTATTGACTTGACAGTTCTCTGTCCCAGTTGCGAGTCTGGATCTCATTTGGTGCTTTGTTGATAAAAATAATTATTCCCACAAACATTATTTTTCTGGGTGACATGCTCTCCCACCCAGAGATAGCTCATAAATCTGTGCAGTAATGTCAGCCGGGCTGCTGTTTGTGTGTCTTTCACACACTCTCTCTGATGAGACTTTGATCCTCGAGCTGTTATGAATCTAGCGCATAAACGGCTGTTTTGTGCCGGACACTTTAAGTGCCGCTCGGCCCGCTCCAGACGTCGAGACGGAAGTCTCCTCGGGAGGGAGAGTCTGAGGAGTCTGAGAGTGTTTACCAGCGACTGTGTTTCACTCATGATCAAACTGTCAGTCCTAAACTATCTGGATTTGTTTGGTTTCACATGTCGATAGCCTTTATGAACTTCAGAAGATAAATAATGCTATTTAATAAATCATATATATATATATATATAATGAAAATAATAATAATTAAATTGTGGAATATTTATATATCATGATGTACACTGTTACACTGAGTCAATCATTCTAATGTTTTTATTAACGCACGGTAACTTATAGCAGTAATTTGAATCAACATTAAGTAAATAATAAGGCACTGCACTACTGAAACAATGCAAAGTGCTTAAATATGATTAGTATTACTGGCCATATTTCTGCATAGAACAACGCAAAACATGAGAAACTCTATAGACGCCTCCAAACACGCATTTTTCAAGACATTCCTACAACCCAGTTTCAAGGGAATATGTTCTCAGTGCTGTTGACTTGACTTTAGAGAGAGTGAGCATAACTGAAAGTGTGAGTCAACACACACACTCACTGTCTCACATACTGTGGCTGGTACAGTATGTAGCATGGCAAGAAAATATCATGCGGTCACACTCCAACTCTATAACCCTTCTCACTGCGGCGCGGCCACTGTTCACACACACACACACACACACACACACAGTGACTCTGACGTTACAAGAGCATGTCCAGGACTTATTTCACATGAAAACAGAGAGAAAAGAAAGAAAGAAAGAAAGCAATGTGACATTATTTTCATGACACTTAAATACTTCTCTAACTAAACACTTCTCTAACTCTCCTGAAGGTAATGCAAGACTAATGTATACAAAAGTATAATAAAATCTTGAATAACAATGAAATAATAGAAAACTTAAAATATATAAAATCCGTTTTAATTGTAAAGTACTATTACATTGTATGTGATATACGTTCAATAATGACTGTCATCACTTTAATTGTTATTTATTAAGTCATTATTGTTACTGTAATGTAGTAAAAACTGGTATTACTGTAATTAATAAACAAATAAACTGAAATAAATTA
This sequence comes from Enteromius treurensis, assembly GCA_032275025.1. Classification (NCBI taxonomy): domain Eukaryota; kingdom Metazoa; phylum Chordata; class Actinopteri; order Cypriniformes; family Cyprinidae; genus Enteromius; species Enteromius treurensis. The sequence continues at coordinate 26,980,306 of JAUCMU010000097.1, forward strand.
ATAAACTGAAACTTAAATTAATAAACTAAAATAAATAAACTAATTAATTAAATATTTTTAAAAAACTGTTAAAATAAAATAGTTCAAAACAACTCAAGGGACTGAAGACTAAACAAAATATTTTAACTGTCATAAAAAATAATGTCACAAATAAAACAAACAAGCAAACCAATAACAATCATCTGCTTCATAATTTATTACAGTATGTTATTTTCTGTAATATTCCAGGGATTCTAAAACAAAACTGGACTGAGTATAAAAAATGTTAAAACTTAATTAAAACCAAAAACTAACCTCCCAAAACCAAATCAAAAGCAGTGCACTAAGTGAGTAATACTAGTAATACTGAGGTGCAGTATTGCTCGAGAGTGGACTATTATCGATTTATAACGACACGAAAGCACGCAAGAACAACAGCATAAATCTGGGACAGACACCACGAGAGGCAGAGGCTATAAACTACAGCGAGGAGGTCACAGGAAAATATTTTTGGGAGACGCAAGACAAGGAAGCAACTGGATACTGTATCAGCATAAAAACAATAACAAAAGGAAATTGAATTATCCGTCTCAGGGAGCAAAGTTCAACCGCACTGTCAAAGCTGTGCATTTTATTCAGTCGAAAAAATGGATGGATGTTGTACAGAGAATCAACGGGATGATCGCTGATGTGTAGATACTGTTACTGAAGCCTGAAAATATGCTTAAGAAAACCAGCCTTGCATGGTTTGCTGGCCTTAGCTGGTTTGTAATAATGAGGACGTTTAAGTGTATTTCAGCATGGCTTACAGAAATGTAAGACGATCGGAGGGGAAAAAAAAGGGAAAATAATAGGGGTAATTGAATAAAAGTAAACACGCGGTCATGAGAAATTTAATGAAATACAACATTTAATTTAAAAATGACAAAATATGAATACGTAAATATCAGAATAATGAAAGGATTAAAATTTTTAGTTGAAATTTTTCTTCTCAAAAAGCAAAAAACTAAAGGAATAAAGATCACAAATAAAGATTTTTTTTTACAAAAATCTATGTCAAAAAAATGCCAAAGAAAAAAATGTAAAAATCGGTGCAAATGAACAAACAAACCCATCAGCAAAAACCCTATTTATTTATTAGTGTAATTTTTTTTACAATGTTTTACAAAACTTTTCAGAGAAAACGGCATTTAACAACTATGCACTGTAATTGAGATCTAAAGATTCAAATAGATGACCTATAATAAAATAAACCTTAAATTTCTGTTTTGGATGTTTTATTTCCACTAGATCAACAAAACAGCCAAAAATCTCAAAAACGACCAGTGAGTGAAAAAGCATGTTTTTGCTTGTAGTGTCCTGCTCTAAAACAGCTAAGAGATCACGGCACGACAAGGCTGTCTTCATACCGTAAGCTGCATGTGATGACCCAGCTCAAGATGCTTTGATGTGGATGCTGCTGCTTCAGATAGTGGGAAGGAACTGACCCAAACCATGTGCCGTTCAGAGCCGAGATCAGCCCCGAGCATCACACCGGCGCCACGCACAGTGGCAGGTCTCCGCACATCTCCCCTAAAGCGCCTCCATCCACCTCCGTCAAAGCGGCTCGCTGAAGCCCTGCTGGGAGCAGAAGGCTAGAGCCGGGCTCGGGTTACGAGCCACGGCCTGGGGAGGGAGTCTGCAGCGCTTTCTTCTCGCAGACCTCCAGCCTGGACCCACTACCGAGCAGAGACAAACCCAAGCAGGGCCCGCGGCCGGAGTAGAGCCCGGTGACCTCTGCCAGCGGGGCGAGGTGACGAGCAGCTAAAGCAGCACGGCTCGAGAGGACTCCAGCAGCTTTCTTTGAGGAGAGAAGTGCCACGGCCTTATTATCAGCTGGAAAGCCCTTAAGTTAAGAGTGTCTTTATGTCTATTATCACTTTTCCTAATAATGAGATTCTTGGAACTTGTGTTCTGAGTGTGAGGTAACGTTTTTTTTTTTTAATTAATACAATTTTAGAATTTCATGAGAGTGATTTTTAATTGATTTGTTACTTTTTACTAGGACTAAAACTTAAAACTTGAAAATTAAATTAAATGAAAGGATTAAATAACAGTAATAACATCAAAAAAAAAAAATTTGAAAATTAAAAATTATGTCTTGGCAACCAACTTAAGTACCGTTTAATGAGTTTGGATTTGTTAAACTGAATTGGTCCAGTGTTGTCATTTTTAACTAAAACTAGAATTATCAAAATAAGTTTCAACTAAAATAAAGTTCAAATTAAAAACAATAGAAAAAAAATATTTAAAAAACTTTTACTCAAGTTTATGTACTAAAAGTACCAGCACAATAAAAACAGTAACTGGAATTTAAAAAATGAAGCAAAACTAATAAAATAAATATTTTTTATTAAAGAAAATAAATAGAAATAATAAAAATAAAAATAAAAAACATTCTAAATAAAAAAAATCTAAATGAGAATCTTAAAAATAAAAGCTAATTCAAAATATGTGTAAATATTTTAATAGTATATAACAATAAAAATAATAAATAATCATAATTTTAATGATTTTTTTGTTCACAAATTTTTAAGAAATATTTGTCGAACCAATACCTTTGACAAATCTTAACAAACTCAGATTTTTTTTTGCTTGCTCGCATTCAAATTTGTTTTACACGTCAATTCAAATTACCAGACAACATATACTAATATGGAAACAGATCAAATGTACTGCATTTATCCCACTTCCACCTGTAAGTTATGTGTAATCTTCGCAATGAACTATTTAGTTAAGCTCTATGATCCCGTGTATGTGCTTAAACCACTCTGTAGCAATGATTTTAGAGGTTTACTCAGGACTGTGCTGTTTTCAAACAAGTCCACTCACTTTCGATTGCATGTATCAGTTTTGACGCACAACCTTCAAATTTAGCAGAGGGAAGTTACAGGCTATTTCTGATCTGCTGAGGAGGAAGACATGCCCTGCTTTGAGCTGGTCATCGGTACCAGGCGATCCTCTCTCACACACAAACTCACTGCGAGGTGCTGTAAGGTCATGGAGAACAGGGAGAAGAGTTTGCCAAAAGACCCTTAATCAACAAGGTTTACCCCCAAAACTTGTGCAACAGCAGTCATGGAGCAGGACGATGAATCACAGAGCAGATAAACCCACTGATCTCAGACCAGTCTCACATTGCTTGGTCTTGGCAGCCTGTATCTGTATCACACTGGTTCACTCTGTACTGTATATATTTGCTGATTCAAACGTTAAAGGTCAGTCTCTTGTGCTATACAAGGCTGCATGGGTTTCATCCTAAATGAGTCTGAAATATTATTTAAATTTTAAATACCTGATTTCTTTTTGAATATATTGTAGGATGTAATTTATTCCTGTGATCAAAACCATACATTTTTACAGTGTAAAACTGCATTTTTTCTTAGAGTGAAAGAAGTTTAAAAGGAACGGCATTTACACTCTTTGAAGAACCTAAAGAATCTTTTGTGAAACAGAAAGGTTCTTCAGAAGTTAAAAATGTTCTCTATGGAACCATCAGCTTTATTTTTAAGAGTGTAACTGAAATTATAATTCACTCTTTACTTAATAAAATAAATGATGGTTCATTTTATGAGAAAGAAAATTAGAATACTAAAACTTTTTTCACTCTCACTTGTTTCTCCAAGACTAATGGAGAGGTGTGCTGAGTGTGACTGGAGCAGTTTAACGTTCTGTCACTAGCTCTGGTAATCATCCCAAACACCGTTCTGAGTGAAGCTCCTGAAGGAGAAGCACTGATGCGAAGAAAGCACTGCGTGGGTCTTTGAAACATGATCCGAGTGTTGTTTTTACATCCGGGACGGTGAAAACAGCGAGCGATCAGCTGCAGTACCAAAACTTACGCCTCCTCCCTCCCCTCTCCACAAACTGAAGAGTGTTTTAAGGTCCTGCGGCCCGCTGCGCCCAGGATCCTGGATTTACACCCGGATACACGGCCCTGAACGGCCTGATGTCTTTAGCCAGGACGCAGAGTAGGGCTTGCGGTTTCTAATAAAACACAGCACACGGTTTTTACAACATGACGCCTCTGCTTGTCTCCTCATTGAGCTGAGTTATGGATGGTTCGGTGTGCATAAAAAGACTTGTTTTTAAATGGTTCACACTGATTAGAGACAGAACTCTTTAAATAAACATTTATGACATCAGAATATTAAGATTAAATGAGATAATATTTGCCCATAACATTAAACAGATATAATTACTTTTTATTTTTAGATCTTTATTTTTAGTCATTGTCATTTTTATAATTATTTTTTTAATGTCTATATAGTTTTTTTGTTGTTTTTGTTTTAAAGTTCAGTTTTAGTACTTTAATTTACTTTAGTACTTTAACTAAATGAAAAAGAGAGGTTTTGTTGTGAACCAACTGAAATAAAAAAATTATGTTTATATATAATTTTATTTTAAACAGTTTTTATGGTTTTATATTTAGTTTAAGTAACCCTGGTGATTACCAAATGTCTTCTTTCAGATCCCAGATTTTATTTCATTTTTAAGTTCATTTAATATAAATTCATATGTGAATTAGGTTTATTTTTTTTTTTTTGTATTTATATACTTTAAAATATTCGATCTTGAAAAACATTAAACTAATAAGTAAAAATAAATACATATATAATAAGACCTAATTATTTTTATTACTATTTAAAATAATTTTAATATGTTTGAAAATATATTTTATTCCTGTGATCGACGCTGAATTTTCAGCAGTCTTCAGTGTCACATGATCCTTCAGAAATAATTCTAATAAGCCAATTTGCTGCTCAAAAACATTTCTTATCATTATCAATGTCGAAAACAGTTGTGATGCTCAATATTTTTATGGAACCAGTGATACATTTTTAATTTGATAAACAGAAAGTAAAAAAACTGCATTTGCTTTAATAAAAGTATTTTTTAGAAACCAAAAAACAAGCACAAAAAAAACATCTTTTGAGCGGCAATGTATAAGCTAAATGATTTGGTTGAATCTGTGATCATTCCTACTGACACACAGGAACAGCCACGCCACTGAAGCATTTGATATTGTTCTGTAATGATGAAAGCCTTGTCTGTTGTGGGACGGGATGGTTGAGGAAGCTCAGAAGAGTAAGGGAATGTGGTTTTAAGCCGGTCTCCTGCAGACCACCTGTCAGCCCCACATTAGTTCTGACCCATTGGAGGTCAATGCAGGGGGAGGCTGAGCAGCACCTGAGCTCCGGATAATGAGCTTCATCTCACTCCATCTGTTTCACAGACGTCCAGCCGCAGTTGGCTGAGTAAATAGAGGCCCCTGGATGCTGGAATCCACCTGCTACGAGATCGATCTGCTACCCAGTCCAACAAAACCACAAAGATGCAAGGTTCTGCCTGATTAAACTAACCAACGACTACAAATCATTCTTAAAAAAAAACAAAACTTTTTTTAGCCGGTGCATGGGACAAGAGGTTTTTGTGTGTCCCTCAGTGTTTGTTTTAATCTCTTTATAGGAGATATCATAAAGCAATAGTCACTTTTAGATGGTAAAATGTGATGATTGCAACAATACACAGTACGCAAGTAGCTAGAAAGGGACTGCATCATCACAACAAAAAATAAAGCAATTGCTAAATACTAAATACAAATGAACAAAAATGTCAGGTAAAATGTTATTACATAAAAAAGTATGAATAAATACTTAAAATTATATTATATTACATTAAAAATTATAAATAACATTATATAAAAATATATAATAATATATAACAAATTATGTAAGTGATTGCATTATCACAAACAATCATAAATTAATAATAAATAATTTAAGAATATTCTATAAATTATATTATTATATAAACAAATTGCTAATTAATTAGAACCAAATTTGTTTGATGTTGTTTGCTCCGATTTAACACACTATAATCCATAACTTTAATCTAGAACTCTAACCAAACCACGGTTAAAGACTTTTTTTAATAATCAAGCACTTATGGAAACCATGATACCAATATACATGCTCAAATCTCGAAAAACAAAAGGCAGCTTAAACACACATGTGTGTGCGTCTTAAGACTGATAATATCAATCTCACGTTCTCGTTAAGGAGTCGTGGGGGGCTTTTCCAGAGCCCCTCCTCTTCCATTCCATATTGTTTGGTCTCTTCTTTCTTTGCCCTCATTCTCCACACGAATAAGTGGATTAGGGAACAGGCTTCCGGTGTGCACAAAGCTCAGTGTCACAGTCTGTGATAAAAGTGTGGAGCTCAGCTCTACAGCCGGGGCGGAAACACGGGGGTCACACCACTAATCCCATTATAGGAAGAAGAGACCACAAGAAAGACTGAGGGAATCTGGGTGCTGCTCGGGCCGACGAGGAAAAATGTGATGTTCTTGGAGATCTCAGCAGACTAGAGACCTCTGCTATGTCAACTCTGTCGTACAGTTCTCCTAAACTACTTTAGAGGAGTGAAAACAGATGCAAAAGGGACATAAAAAGATATCAAATGAGTGTGGGTAGCAGCACAGATTCTCTGATCTTCTGAGAATTTGATGATGAACGTTTGAATTAATTGAATCACAGCACACACTCACACACATCGCAATTATTTGCATCCAAAATAAAAGTTTTTGTTTATTTTATATATGTACGTGTACTGTGTATATTTATCATGCATATATAAATACATAAACATAAAGTATATAATTTGAAAATATTTACATGTTTATGCACTCATTTATTCATATTCTAATAATTTGTTATACGTAAAGTTAATATATAAACATAACATATTTTATATTTATACACACACATGCTTTGTGTATGTTTGTATGTATATATATATATATATATATATATATATATATATATAATAAGAAAATAAACAGTACAAATATTATTAAAAAAAAATAAATAAAAAAAACTTTCTTTTGGATGCCATTAATAAGCACTGTAAGTTTTCAGGGTAATGTGCTGGCCAGAGTCGGGCCACACTGAGACGCGTGTGTTTCTGCATGTCTGCAGACTCTCACATGCTCTCCTCAAATGCTTGGAGCGCACGGTGAGAATGTGAGAGGAGGGTGCGAAAGCAGGCCTGCAGGTACACAGCACCTGGGTGGAAGCACTTGACAGAGCCGTGGCAAGCTCTCCTCACAGCCGGGTGACAGCAGCAGCAGCGAGAGGAGATGTTTGAGCAGACATTCCAGCCCCAAACCACAGAGACACATGGACAAACACTGACACATGACCACTCAGAAGCAAAGTCTGCATCCAACTCCACACAGAGAAACAGAAAATAAATCTAAGGGTATAAATAAAAATAAAAGAACAAAAGGCTTAATGTCACTTAAAGGCATTCGCATCTGGACTCTTCACACACACACATATTTATATATATATATATATACATACATACACATTTCTAGACATAAAGTAAATAAATAATTTACAAAATTTCTATCTTATATGTACACAAACTTTCTCTGACTACCCCTGAAAGAAAGAAAGAAAGAAAGAAAGAAAGTAGAGGGTGTGTGTATTTGAGTGTATTTCACACTTTCTCTCAAAGGAGGCCCCAGTGTGCAGAGTGAACAATCTCACACACACGCGATGAGAACACACACACACACACACACACAGCTCCTGCCTGCACTCACACACATTTGTTATCATATTTATAAGATATTGTAAAATCCCGCTTCGTTTAGTTATTAATAAATTTCTTAATACATTCTTCCAGCAATTTTCAGCTTATCTGATCAGATTAAATGTTCTGGTTTTCTTGCATTAGTGCACGCTCTTACCTGCAGTAACACACTATTCCACAAAAACTGCTTAAAAAAAAAAAGATTAAGGTACATGTGGTACAATTAATCTATTAATTACCCTCAATTCATATCTGTTTTCAGTAAATCAATAAAACTCTTTTACAACAGTTTGCATTATCTGATTGGGATAATATGAAAATACTGCATGCATCTGTGAGAATCATCTCTTTTTTTTCACATCTTCTGAATTACACCAATGACAACAAGAGTAAATGTTTATACTGTACAACATGGCACCGTCTTTCCTCGCGTATCTAAATGAGCTTCTCATTGGAAAGCTGACATGCAAATGTTTGATGAGCTTTGTTAGTACATGCAGAATAGGAATCTGCTTTTCAACACAAAATAAAAGGGATCGCTCAAAACATGACTGCAGATTATGTAACGTTTAAAAAAAAAAAGTAATCTGTTACAAAACTTTTTAAATACAGTTTAGGAAAATGTGTGCATTATATATATGCTGTATGAAGTGTGTTTTAATATATGTGAATGTTATTGCATTAAAAAGCTAAATATCAAAAAGCTCAACTTTATGCATGAACCCACTAAAAATGATTGCCACAGCAGCCAAGTAAAAATAAATGAGTACAAATGGTGTAAAAAAGGGAAATTAGTTCCAAGCATGTTTAAGTGAATGATTTAAGGGACTAAAGTACTTTCAGGGCCAATGATGGAAGAGGCCGCATCATTTCTGAAGGGCTAATACGTGTTTGTTGTTTCTGTAAACTGATATATTTCTCTGAGCATCAGAATCTAAACATAGAAAGAGAGAGTTGAGGAATTCCTGCTCTCTGTATCTTAAAACCCAAAACTTTAGACCTGACCCAAACCATCAACGGTCTAAAATCATTAAACGAATAGAGCAGAAAAACCAAAGCAACAAAAAAGCCATTAAAGGGTTTTGAAAGAGACTTTGTGTGTGTGTATATGTTTCCTAAGGGTCCACCAGCGGTTGTAAAGTGGCAATTTTTTTCTCTCTCTCATAGAGGGGCCTATCGCTCTGTTTACAGCCCCTTTGGGATTGTGTTCCTGCCATGTTAGAGTTAATGGAAAATTTGTTCTTTAGAGCATTTCTAGTCAAAACTACATATAATACAAAATACATATAAGAAAAAAAAATTTAGCAGACAAACTTGAAAAAAAAATATTTACAGAAATTCATATATAAATGGAAAAAAAATTGTGAACATGCAACAAAATCACAAACAAATTATGTATAGAAATTATAATAAATAGAAGAAAAGGCAAACTCATAATGCCATATGAGAGATCAAAATCTTATATATAAGATACTACATGTCATACACATTATATAAATTAATTAATTTAAAAAAAAATTTTAAACTGACTTTTAGATTTGTTTTGAAAAAAAAAAATTTTTTTTTTGCTGTAATTTATTTGTATGCATAACATTCAGAATATCACAATCCTCATATCAATAAAATTATTGCAACATGCAACGAGGTCCCAAAAAAAAGAAAAAAGTAAATCTTCAATTTACCAGAATTTCAAGCTAAACTGCTAAAAAGAAACTCCTGCAGAATTATCAACAATGGCAAGATTCGTATTCATAATTGCTGTGAACTTGGCTATTATGAGACAAAATGGTTTTAAATATATATGAAGTATCAGCATGCCACATGATGTCATGAGTTGAGTGCGAAATCAACACAAAAGACCACATCAAACATGATCCAGCTATCACTTTAATAAACTTGATAGGACTAAACTTATAGTAAACAAAATGAAGCATAAATGGCAGAAAAACTTCCTCTCCCAATAACACACCCCAGGTCAGACACACAACTAACTTTCTCCTCATACCAAGCATAGTTTAGATCAATATTTAGAGCATATATTTCCGCTTGGAAATCATTACATCACTGTCTGTCCCCTCTGACAATATGTAGGTCTGCAGTGCTGAGGACAGTAACACACACAAAACACCTCTAGTTCTCAAAGAACTGAAGTTCATTACAACAGTATGAGCATGCTCCTCTAACATCTGACAACCACAGAAGTGCTCAAATATTTCATTCTGAATACAATATCTACTGTTTCAAAAACCTAACACAGAAACATAAACAATATGATGCAAAAACTGTTATGTCATCTAGATACGTCTCCAGAAGAGAAAGTGTAGAGCTTTACGGTTCGACTCATTACATGCTTGTCTGTCAATTAGAGCGAGTTAAGCGTGGAGGTGTGTGTGTGAGTGTGTTTTGTGGCTGTCTGTGGTACTTGTTAATCTCTCTTAAACAAGAGTCATAAAAAGCGGGCCGGGTGAGAATTAAGAGCACTAAGTACCTCATTGCAGCTTTATAAACACTACTTTAAAAGAGACAAATAACACAATGTTCAAGCCACCTCGTACAGTTTGGAGACAGATCTGTCATTTGTTGACTTTGCATTGTGTAAGAGACTAATATACTGTCGGCTAAATCTACAGTTGTGCTACAATTATCTCAGTGTCTGTGACTATCAGTCTCTTTATCTATGACTATATGAACATATGTTCTTCCATCACAACTTTAGTTCATATTTATCTGGTCTTTAATAATGTTCTCAAAATATTACATACATATTATATAAATATAAAAATATTTTTTTAAACGTTGGAATGTGTCTAGCGTTTTTTTTTTTTTTAATGTTACTTGTTTTAGAATGTTCAGCGAACGTTTAAAAGAAACATTCTAATGATGTTTGCAAAATGATACAGTGTTCCCTTCACGCTCGCGTGACTACTGAACGTTTAATCCCATTTTTTATAATTTAATGGAATAAGGAACGTTAGTAGAACATATTGTAAAACATATTTTGTTAGCTTGACCATAGTGAAGACGTGAAAATATAAACTGTGTATTTACAACAACAACAACGAATTGATATCTGCACATTACCTGCAGATCTAAGGGGGAAATTATTATAAAGTCTGTGTGGCTGACATTCCCAACATAGAGGAATTGCAGAATGTATCAACCTAGACATGTAAAATACATTGAGAAAGTTCCGCTCGCTTAGAGGGCCGTATGACGTCAGACGCTGTGTAATAACGCGATAATGTCGTGATGAGTGAAGAAGAGGATTTGGACAAAAAGTCAAAAGAATCTGTTGACCGCCTCAGATTTATTCTAGTGACACACACGAAAACGGCAGTAAGAATTAGATTTATGCATTATTATATTATTTATTTAGCATTATATCATGAATCTCTTTCTCTTTTTAACGTAAATAATGAATCTATGCTTATATTTTTACGCAGTGTTTCTTTTTACAACACGCGCAAAAACCAATGATAATAATAATCAGTAATATTATAATAATAGTAATCATAATAATTCTTACTGCCGTTATCGTTATTTGCTAAAACATTATAATATCGTAATACCAATTGGCCTTAAATATCGATGGCCTATAGTAAAAATGATCCTTGTGGGGGAAAATTAAACCAAAAATGTATAAATATTTGTTTCAAAATATCCCTTTTTAATAAACGCCCTCGCAGTGAATGAATGAATGAATCAGCTCTTACTGTTGGTAGTCATGTTTGCAGTAGAGTTTGTGATCTCTGGAGTAGCAGCTCATGGTGAGAAGCTGCTGACACACCGAGCACTGCAAACACTCCTCGTGCCACGAGCTGTCGTTCACGCGCAGGAGGAAGCGGTCCGAGATCGGTCTGTGACAACCTTCACACACACTCTGATGGACGCAGTCTGAACCTGGAATTAGACAACACACACGCAATAAACGTCAGATACGTCCACTGGACAATTACATAATAATAACAATAATAATAAACGCGAGAACTCATTTTCTGAAGTGGCCCACACTGAAAAATATTACCTTCATATTATTATCTGATTTTAAAAGGCGCAGTTTTGACACTCTAAAAACTACCCCTTTCCACGTTATCAGGTTAATTCAGGCATTCAATCTAATATGAAAAATTGTAGGCTATTTAAAAAAATTATAATTCAAAGGGAAAAAATAATTTTATGTTCAATTATGTTTTACTACAGAATATTAAATCTAATTTACTGGCTTCGAAAGAAAGAGCTTTTTTAAAGAATACCAAATACCAAAAACTGAAAAACAAACGAAAAAATACATTTACCCACAGAAGTGTCCGTTTTCAAAATATTGCTCGTATTTCCATTTAATTTTCTCTCTAAACAATTGATTTGCAAGTGAAGCCAACAACAAACTGATAAACTAATGCTTAAATTTAGCGTTAATACTCCATACTCAGCACTACTGATGAAAAGATTTAATTAGTATGTGAAGCTGTTTTTAATTGCACGACGTTGTTGTTGTAATAATTAAATATAAATATCAAACATACATGTTGTGTAATTTCTGAAAGCATGTGTGGTTTTCATAGGAAATGTATACGCGCTGTAAAAACACGAATCTGATCTCTTACTACTCGTGAAAACTACTTTAATTGGTATCATAAGGAAGCCTATAATATATATATATATATATATAGGCCTATGTATAAAATGTAAAGAAATGTTAAGTGTGTAACTTCGATGTACATTTGTTTCTGTGTCGGCGTGAAACTCACCCAGCATCACTCCGAGAGACTCTGCTCCTGTTCTGAACTGATCTTCAATTTTGATTCCGTCCAACATCTCTGAAACGTTGCAGGACAGCGACTCTCTTCTGACCTGTTGCGATGTCCAGAAAGAAAAGTGTAGAAGCAGCAGCAGCAGCCGGAGCAGGCGGACCGTGACGAGACAGAAACTAAAAGTAAACCGAGTCTCTCCTTGTTTATTTTACGCGGAGAGACCAAGAGCACGAGGTGTCGAGCAGACCGGCAACGCTTGATCCTGAGCTTCCTCCAGGCCCGTGGTGTACTCAGGTTGAAGTCAGATCCTCGGGGAACCGGCTCTGATAATCCTGTGAGCTCCTGACTGAGTGTTCACGAGTCCTGCGCTCCTCTTGAGGAGTCTGTGGAGCTGCTCAACTCCCTCTGATCGCGTCATTCTCCTGAGCTGCATTGGATGCTATTGGTGCTGGATCACAGCAGAACCGCCTACAACACCAGATGTTCTGAGGACAAACAGACAGCAAGCAGTATTCGTATAAAAGTATCATATCTGGGTGTCGTGCACTATTAAAAAGCTTCGCACACACAAAAACTGCATATGCAAATATGTAAATGAGTCAAATATCTAATTTAGCTAATATTCCTGAAACCATATAAGTGACTGAAGTATTTCAAGAGGTCAGTTCATATGATATAAACTCCTTTAGGCAATAACGACATGTTCACCTTTTACAGTGCGCGACCACAATAGAAGCAAAATATAGGTTACAGAATTTTCAATGTGATGATTTCACCTGCGATGACGACAAAGAAAACAATACTTTATCATAAATGGTTATTAGTATGATTAGTTGTGTCTAATATTATAAACTAAATTAAGACGTTTTAGATAATATCATACCCCTAGCTGTAACATTTTACGTCATAATATTTTAAATAATAAACCACTTTTTTTTCTGCTTTAAGGTAATATACAAGAAACCAAGTAAACAACATAATAAACAACATGTAACCATATTAAGTCTCAAAATATTTTTGCTTTTATTTCAAGAATTAATGTCAGTCAGGATATAACGTAAATAAATGCAGACTATAATTAAAAACAATGTAGCTTTTTATTTTATAATTGTCAACATCGAATATTTACTCGTGGCATTTGATTTCCCCCTTTTTATCGCGTTTTATTTCATTGCTTTTGTCATAAATTCTCAAACCATTCAGCTGTAAAACCGGGAAAATATATTTATAATCTCGAGTCAGATATTTAACAAAGAATCATTTGATTTCTCGTGCAGCTGCTTTTATCTTCATGAAGTGACATTATCTGCATGATTAATAAAGACCCAGATAAAGGCTGATTTAATCTCTCTGCGCATAATATCCATGTAAAATTCATAAGGAGAATCTTTTGTGTTTGAGATCTGCGCAAATTCATTTCGCAGACAGACATCTCAAAGCAATAAACCTGCGAGGAACAAGAAAGAAAGATAAAGGGGGAGTTTGTATCTTTATTACTTTCCTCATTAGTATTCCTCTCTCTTCTAATTATGACAGGCTGATTTACGTCTCCCGTAGATCAAATATGACTTTCTTCTGAGCATTTCTCTGATTTTTCTTGCCGCTTTATGTGGGATAACCTACATAAGGGAGATTTATTAAGTTGGCTTGAAAAAAAAAACTAAATCATGCTAGTATCTTGCTAATCATATAAGAGTTTTTTTTTTTCATTTAAGATTTCTATAAACTACTGCAAACTTTCCAGCTAGTCTTTTTCAAGCCAACTTACTATCTAGTTTTATTTTATCCCCCTTCACCTCTGAGAGAAACGGTTCATTTATATACGTAGACTTTTAATTTGGTTTTATTTACAATAAAAACTAGTAAAATTATTCGTGATATCATTTTACCACATGGCAGGCTACATTATGCATACACACTACATAACATTTGTTATACCAATTAAACTGCATTGTTAGGTAAAACCAATACCTATTTGTATTAACACTGTTTTAACTCAATAAAATAACATTTAACGATATATTTACTACAATAAGCCTCTGCAGTTCGTGTTTGTATAACAGTCTAAAGTTCAGACGGTTTTGCTTCCTGTCCCACATATGTTTTAAAGATGAACTTGAGATAGCGAACAAAACAATGTTAAAAATCGGGGTATTTTTTCTCAGAATGCGGGTTTTTCAGCGATTTGCCTTTTTATTCCTCTAGAATTTTTTGTGATTTTCGTTTCTAGCAATCAGTACTGTATTTGAGATACGTGTAATAAATAATTATTTAATATTTTTTGTTTATGCGAATTTCAAAAGAAAAGCGCACGAGGAGCGTGCCGTTGCTATGGTAACCTCCTCCAGCGAACGCAATTTTTGCTCTGTAGCGCGTATTTAGCGCACGCTTTATCACATTCTTATTCGTGTGTAGCCTAGTTTTATATCAATAATACCACCCTTGGGTTTCAAGCCTTAAATTGCCAGGATAAATGCCTACAAAAACCTTCATAACTCTATTAAGGCCATTTCGAGTCCCTTTGTTATTTGTTTTCCCCATAAACATTAGCCTATATAAAATTATATATATATATATTTATGTAAACAGAGTAAAGAAACAGTCATCCACCTTGTTCTGCTACTTCTGGAGAAAAGCTCACTGGTCTAAGACAAGCATAAAGGCTTTTAAAATAAAACGTTTACATTAAACGGCAAGTATGCATAATATAATAATAAAATAAATGAACACGAGACACAGTGTTGTCAATGCATTATCAGTGCTACTGATTGTGACTGTTGTGTTCTTGCGCCCTCTAGCGTCAGCCTGTATGTCTTCACTAAAACATACAGCCAGTGATGTATGATTAATAGCTATTTGCAACGTACTGTAACATTACGGGCAGTGTTCCACATCCAGCTCTGACTGTAATAAAATACTTCAAAAAACTGTCAATATTAACGTTTAATGGGGGGAAATGCTCCATCTTTTTGGATTGTGCATTTACTTTTAAATTGTAACATATTTAGACAAAAGTTAAGCATTTGCAGGATGATGATGCATCAGTCAGTATGTTATTAAAGGGGTAAAAAGCATTGCTAAATTAGGTGTCATAGCAAAAAAAATATTCAAAAAAGTCTTCTTAACTTCTAAAAGCCAGCTAAGGTTGAATAATAGAAAAACGAATGACAGAAAAGCAGAATCCCAGTAAAATAAAATAATTTTAATGGTTAATTTATTCTTATATGAAGGCATCTAGATATTTACATATTTAATTGCCCGTAACTGAAGGTAATTAAAACAAGATGAATACAAATCATTTCCGTACTTTAGCATCTGAAATGTAAATCTACTGTAATTCCTTATTAATTGCAACAAATATTGTATTTAAAAGAAATAAATAACAACGCTAACCTCTCCAATCCTCAAAACTGCTTTGAGTCACTAACTATATATGATCTACAACTCAATAAATTCTTAGTTTGCTGCTTATTAATAGGTTATTATTGATACGTTTATGTATTGGGTAGGATTAGGGATGTAGAATAAGGTCATGTAGAATAAGGCATTAATATGTGCTGAATTAGCACTAATAAATGGCTAATATTCTGGTGATATGCTAATAAGCAACTAATAGGTGTAACCGTAAATTAAAGTGTTACTGAAATATATTTTCTGCCATTAATTGACACTAAATATACACAAACGTTTGTAGAAAATAAATACCCATTGGACTTTACTGTAAATCTGTATTTCTTTGGTTAAACAGCAATAGTAAAAAAAAAATCAAAGAATCTTCACTGAAATCTTAATTTGATTTTTATATAGTTTATATAGTTTTAAGTCACTTGAACATGACTCGAGAGGGCTAAAAAAAAAACTGGAGGGAAGACCAAAGAGGGCTATAAAGCACTGTCATTTGATTTCTGTGAGACTGATAAGAATGAAGCTAGTAATTATGAGCAAATCCTCTTCATAACAGCGCTTTATTTAACTCAGGTGGCTTTAATAGCACCATTTATCAGCAAGACGTGTCTATACACACCTGCACAATGGTGTCGGTCAAAGGAGTTCACCGGAAAGTACACTCTGGTCTCATTGCTAGCGCGGCTCGTCTCAGGAAATGACGCAAAAAAAAAGTTAATAAAATCAAACAAATGTCAAGGATTTGTCCTAAAGCACATGTGCGAGCTCTTCTTGAAGCCATTATCAGTTTTATGTCACACATTTTTAGTGACTTCAATACTTCCGTCTCATCTGTCAACATGTTATGAGAGGAAACCGGTGGACTCTGAATATTAAGTTGAGGATGTCTGGGATGAATGTTAATTCAGGAAAACCTCCCAATGAGCTTCATTAAAAACCCTCCTGAAAGAGAAGCTCATCTCATCAAAGCCCTGATCAAATGACTTTTACGATATTAAAGCTAATTCATGCAATCTCCATTTACGTGACACGTTTTCTTCCAAATGGAAAATATTGCATGTCAATAGATTTAACAAGCGGGGGAAAACAAACCAAGCTCTTAAACTGTTTATTGTGGTCACGTACAGCAGCAAGGATCTGCAGCTAATTCAGATTAAACCTGCTTCAGCGCCAACAAACCTCTAAAAAGAAAAAAACTATATGTTTACGAACATATCTGACTAGTTGCTGGATATCGCAAGTTTTCAGCTTAGAAATAAAATTATTTAGCATTTTTATGTTTCTACATCTAGAAATCAAACCCATGACCCTGGCTTTGCTACACAAGCAAGCACAAAAACAAATGCATACATATATGAAAAAGAATTTTTTTTTTTTTAAAATAAATAAAAATGCATTGTTTTAAAGGAATAGTTCACCCCAAAATTAAAAGGTGCTGAAAATGTATTCATCATGTCATCCCAGATGTAGTGGAGTTTGCTCTTTAATGGAAACAAATGTATCCTCTGCATTGAATGTGTAACATCAGAATGAGATATTTCTGATGGTGATTTCAGATAAAGGCAACTTTTTCACTATAGAAGCAATATTTGGGCTCATATTTTAGCCAGAAGCAACATTTTAAAGTCAAACATGTCTTAACAATGGATTTGTTGCTTACAAACACAGTTTTCCCTTCATAAGATGTTAATTGAGTGCTGTGGATTTCTTGTCTTTTGTCAGCTCTTTGGACTTCACTGCAGAGGATCAATTGGTGAGCTACATTTCTCCAAATCTTTTCCAGTGAAGTATCAAACTCATTTTGGATGGTCTGAGACTTCCAGAATATGTTCATTTTTGGGTGAACTATTACTTTACATTTCTTTACCATCAGATTAAAGTTAAATATCATCAATCATATTATAAAACTGACACAGCTATAGTAGTTCTTGGGGCATACTTAATTAAATTATAAGACAACTGCATTTATCTTTCAGTTCAGTGTATAGAAACAGAGTTCTAAAGGTTACATATTTCAGATGGGACAAGTCTCGCATTTGATACGATGAGAGGTTTTGATTTATTTATTCATTTGCAGGGTTCATTACTTCATTATTTAGAGCCTTACTTGTTTTATTGTCCTGTGGCAAAGGTTCCTCTGAAGCTAATGGAAAAACAACCTTTAAAAGACTATCAAAGCTGAAATGACACGGGCTTTAGAGGCTGCTTAGACTGGGAGGTCTTCGGGCTGTGCTGTAAACTTTCTTTCCATGACGGCAGAACTAGACATCAGAAGTGCTCAGAGATGCTAAAGGCTCACTGGTAAACAGAACGACTACGCCAATAGGAATACTTACAACGTCGGCCACTTTAACGTTCACACCAAGGAAATGGCCTGTTGATTAAAAAAAAGCTCAGTTTGTAATGTGCACTAGAGTTAAAGATATTTGCAGAACATATATTACATCTTTTTCAAGTAGCAGAAATTCAAAAACAAACAAACAGGAAACCTCAAACCCAAAAAGTACACTATGCAAGGAACTTTTCGGTAAATTACGTAAAAAAATTTTGCTGCTAAAAGTAAAGTATAAACCAGAAGCAAGATGTCACGATTAAAAGAGACCTTCGTGTGGTTTCTTAAATGCACAATCATTGTCTATAAACATGCTTCTTGTTGAACTTCTCATTCTCTAAAGAAGTCATTAAAAGCCACACAAACAGTAACACATTGAGGGTATTTTATGCTTGAAATCTTAAAGGTTTTCCTGTGGTTTGGTACGCATGTTGGATCTAAATAAAGTGACTTGTCAAACGGCCACAGGAAGCTCAGAGCGTTTGTGAAGCCAAAACAGAGGCAGATTTCCAGTAAACATAAATTACTCTGTGGCAAAACTACCCCGTTTGCATGTGCCAGGAAGAAACGCTGTGCTACGATGCAATAAATGGTTAAGAAACCGTCTTTTCTCTCCCTGTTGATGCATGAAGAGTAATAAAAACACACAATTCAGCCAGCATTCAACAATGGTAATCACATTTATACAAGAAAGAAGATTCAAATCAGCTGACAATGCAAATGACAAACACACAGCAGGTTCATCTAGAGGCAAGACAATGACTTGAACTGGATGATAAACACTAAACGGTTTATAAAATTGTGAACAGGAGTGCAGTAACTAAACATGTTTTATTGGATTTGTTCGTGTGACTATTCCCAACATAACATTAAAAAAAAAATATCGGGGGAACATACAAGCTACATTCCTAAACATTTAAATTAGTCTTCATATAAAATCATTAAATAATTAGATGAAAGAGTACAATGAAATCCTCATTTTAATTTTGAAAAATAAAAATAACTCTGCATGCATTCCTATGGGACTTGTAGTTAAATAAACGAATAAAATGGTTTTCCACACAGGTTAGGCAAATTATTGGATTTTAAATGATATTCAATAGAAATAAAGAACAGCTTGCTAATGAGCCAAAAACAGGCTCGACCGATGCCGGAGAAATTTGGTTTGAAAGTCTACTGACTGCCACAGACATGAGATTTGTGGTTAATATCAGGTTTAAAAACAGAATTTAAATAAAAATCCAACATATTAAAAGCAATTTAAAAAAAAATAGTGGTTAGAACATGTAACAATAATATAGCTGCTTGAACATTATAATCCACGCTGTAAAAAACAAAAAAAAGACATTGAGTGTTTGCTTAAAGTCTCACAGTGAAGGTGTTAAAGCATCTGAATGAACTGTCACTAATCACCCAGACACTCCATGTTTTCAAGCGGAACACTTTCACCCGAGACGGCCGTTTCAGCAAAAACACCCCCAAATAATAACACTGTACTTTCTCCAATGATCACCACTACAGTGGCACACGGAGCAAATCACGTGACTCCGAACCTGACCGTCTCAACTGCTTCTGAACTGCATGCTTTACTAAAACTGAACGCCTCATGATAATGTTTGTTTTGGATATTTAGTCTCACGAAAACTGTCAAGAAACATTTAGCTCATCCCCAAATTCAAAAGAAAGAAATGAGAAATATTTAGCATAAAAAAGCAGAAGGGTTGCACTTTTTGTTTCTTTTGCATTTGAATTTTTCCCATATTCCCATTACTGCAATAATAATAATGAAAAAACACGTCTGCTAAACTTTAAAGCCTTTATATAAAATGCATTGTAAAAGTAGCGGCAATGCATTAATTATGCCTTGTAATGCATTTGTATGATGACATACCTTCAAATACTGTAATGCATTTTAACTTTGGTTGCAATTATTTGCGATAATGCATGTAACATATATTGGAAATACCTATATAATGCATTGTGCATAAAGGCTTTAAGTGTTACCAGACATTGAATTAATGTGATTAGGAAAAAAATGCACATTTAAAAAAAAAAAAGTAGGGATCCATCGATATTCATCGACCAATTTGTATAAAATAAGTATCAATCTTGTGAAATTTATGGTTGCTTGCTTTATGGTTTTTAAAAAAAGCTTGTCTTCTTTATGCAAAAATTAGATTTCTTACTTATTTCTTCAAATCTTGGGATGAAATACAACTGTGGAAATATTAACTTCATAAAAAAAAGAAATGTCAGAAGCCACAAATGGACTGGCAGGAACAATATCCAAGTGTTCGAGCACCACTGAACATCATAACATGAGACTGAAAGAGAGTAAAACATAAGCAGGGCTTACTGGAGAGACAGATCCGTTCAGGAGGAACAGGAAGACAGAAAGGGAAAAACACAATACTAAAACAACGCATTCCTGAATCATCGCTTGTCTATGTACAAGGGTTTGCTCAGAGTCGGAGTGTTTTTGTTCTAAATCTCTTTTTCCAGACGAACACAAAAATATTGAAATGTTTCACAAGTCCTGTAACAGTGCAGTGAACTGGCTCCATTTCCAAACAAAACAGAAGGCATGCGGTCACTGCCATCTAAATAAAACCGTACAAGCGAATGAGAAAAAAAACAAAACTCTTCCAACTCTATGCAAGACACATGAACAGAGACTTCGGGCTCCAATAAGGGTTTGTCCAAGTGTGAGCCTTCATAAAGTCATCGCGGTAACAGCATCTCAGTCCAGCAGCCAGAATAAGTCAGAGCGCAATACTTGTCGCATAATAAAAGAAAAAAGGTAGTGGTTTTGATTTGATCACTGTAGCCATGGAGATTCGCTCACGTCCAAAGCTCTTTAGGAAAAAGCAGCATCAACTTAAGAGAGACTGAACTTGACCGCATGAAATATTTGTTAATTGTATGCAAAAAAAGAAAAAAAGAAAAAAGCGACCAATATCCTTATTCATCCCCTCTGTCGAACTAGCGGGGTTCTGTTGTACTTTCACAGAGTCTCTTCTCAGATCAGGTCTTCAGAAGCCAGAAGAACGTGAGCGTTAGGCCTCGGAGCCCAGAGATGTTCTGGTGGGACTGGGCGGCAGACGGGCCGCGGCACTGTGCTCCGTCCGGAAACTATATTCATACTGACACAGACACAGACAGAAAGAGTCAAAGACCATCTGAGAGAGCACACACTGACCTCTAGTGGATCATTCAGAAACAGCTCAACTCCATTGATCTAAAGCTGGATTCAACATAGTATTTGAAACTAATTACACTAAATAAAAAAACTATATCTATATATAAGGCAAAATGCTATTTTTTTATCTAAATCCTTGTATTACTATAGTTTTTTTTATTTTTTATAATTAATTTAAATTAATTTTGGTTTCATTTTAATTTAGCTTTTTTTCTTTGTTTGTCAACATGTCCCAATGACAAAATTATCAATTAAAGTGAAAACAAAATTGATTTAATTGAACTGAGGATTTAGTCTCAGTCACACTAAAGTAACATTAGATCAAATATTGCATATTCTCTAATATTGTTTTTTGTTATTTTTTAATGTTTTTATTTTAACTATTTGAGTACTAAAAACATAAAAGTATAAACATAGTATAAACACTGCATTGGCAACTAGGTTACAATAAATGTAAGACTTTTATATTTTACTTTAGTAAACATTCATATCATTTAAAAAAAAAAAGGAGTTACATTTACTTTTCTTACATAAATTTATCATTACAAGCAATTTATTTTATTACACGTTTTTTTTAATGGTTTTAGTTAACTACAATAACCCTGATGTTTTACAGAGCATCATGAGAATAATAAAAGGCACAAAATAATGGGCAGATTCGATGTGAAATTCAATTGGGTTTATATGAATACCTCTTTATTTACAAAAAACATTTACTACATCCTAAAACTCCTTTAAATAGCCTTTATAATCAATAACCATTACTGATTGCAACACCTGGCCTTTTTGCTCACTTCAAGGTTAAAACATCCATTTCAATATATAATTAAACATAGTATTGAGAATAATCAGTATATAAATTAATTCACCAAAAATATAATGCATTAAGGCGTTCCCGTTCACACCAAAACCGCAAACTATAATGCTAACTATATTTAAAAACCTTGTGTTACATTAAAGTTATGGTTCTAGTGTGAACAGGCTTTTATCTTTAATATAGGTATAACTGACTGTGGATGAGGTAGGATAGGAAAAACAATACTGATATGTTAACTGATGTGCATATAAGAGATATTTCAGATGACTTTTGTCAGATTTAGAGTAATACTTTTTATAAAGTCATAAAGTTCAAATAATGTTTTTTTTTCAAAAATAACTGCTTGGAAACAAAAGCATCAAACAAACTAGCGCTTGTCACGGCCGAAACTCAACAGATCCTCACCTCCTTCTCAATCTCTGCGAGTGATTTGATTCTGATGCCCATGAGATCCACCTGCTGCAGCTGTAACACAGAGAGACACGGTCAGACCAACAACAGCAAGCTCCTCCTCACGGGCCACATCAGGTCTAACGCTAGTACTTTTTAAAAAAATCTACAACATATGGTTAACTCTCTGAGGCCTGCAGAGCGTTTCAGAGCTCTTATGAAGCACACGGATGGTTGAAAACAGACTCACGTCACTGGAGGCACATGCAAACTTCTCCGAAATCATGAAAGGCACTCCATCCATAGCTGAAAAGTCAAAAAGTAAAAAGAGTTCACCAGATGTTATATATTTTGCCTTTAACATATCACTGGGTGATGACATCTACAAAATAAAATGACCACAAATGACCGCCTTATTCGTAAGTGGCTCTGGATTAGAGTGTCTGCTAAATCAAGAAATGTAAATAAAACTAAACCAAGACATTTTTTCCCCTGCAAATGTGTGACAAGCGAGAAGCGTGCGGTAAGAAAGGAGAGCTCCGAACAGAAGGAGAGAGATTGTGAGTCATCACTGAACACCATCTGGAAGAGTTAAACAGATTCCACCTCCAGAAGGGTTGGTTATTACATCCCTAACGACAGCAGTCATGAATCCACACGTCACTGGAGCGCTGATGGGATTTCAGACAGCATTATTACATGCACTGACCTCCGTCCCGACCGTGAACTGACCGTGACCCATACATGTTCAAAACTTGGGGTTGGTGAATATTTGACACTTGGTCTAACAGATGAGGCTTAAGCCTAGTCTTAGACTGATTGTAAATCTGATCTGTTTCTACTGAAAGAAACTTGCAGCACTGACCGATCTTAAAACATGTCAGTGCCTCTACGATTATTCTGACACGCATTGGTGATTTTATGTTACAGTTCTCTCTACGTAAATGTTGATATTGAAGTTCGTGTCAGGAGGTTTTGTTACCAGAGATGGCATAGAGGTTGGAGTTCTGGTGTTCAAAGTCTGGTCTGGTTGTGCTTTTTCTGAAACATGCCGGCAGGGTCATGGATATGTGCCTGCAAAGAAACACAAAAGGAAAACAATTATCACTTAATCAAATAAATATTCAACATCTCTTCCTTCTCAGATCTCACAATCATCACAGCGGTCTGCGTGTCATTACAGACGCTTTCAGACCAAACGTCATCATCACCAATCTGTCATCTGACTGACAACCTTAAAGAAGACCGGAGGATGTTTCTGTAACACAGGCAATGCAAATTGTGATATTTCAGGCTCACAGACTGAGATCTACATCCTAATAAAACAACATGTTCGCCTGAAGACGCTCAGTTAAATATAGAATTTTTTTAAGCTTTATTTTTAGCAGTTGGGCTTTAAAGAAAGTCAAAAATAGTTTTGATATTTTCAGTAGTGGTTCTTTAAACAGCACATCAAAAAACTTAAGCTGTTAGATAGCTTCCAAAGTACAAACCGCTCAGAAAACCGTTGTCTTTGGTCACTGCGCAAAGCCTACATCACGAGTGTGTTTTATAAATGGCATGACAAGTTAAAAATTCCATTCCATATAGATTTTTTTAACGCAGGAACCAGTGTTTTTAAGTATTATTTATATATTTTTTATTTATTTTTTATATATTTTAAGCACTTTTTAAAAGTTTTTGTAATTTTATCTATAACTTTATTTTATTTTTGTTCGCAATTTTACAAAAATAAATTATATTAAAATTAAAACGATAAAACGTATTTTTGTTTTAGTTTATAGCCAAGGAAATTCTCTCTTTTTCGGATTAGTTTTAATCTTATACTTCTAGTTCCATACATCTTATTTTAATTCATTAATTAGTTAAATTAATGATAAAAAAATGAATAGATTGATTATACAGAAACAGAACATTTATTTTTACTAGGTTTAGTTAATGACAACAACGGCCAGAACATATTGTATGCAAATCCCCCTAAAGAAACATGTCCGATCAGGGTTGGTTGACCTGAAACCAATCAATAATACAGAGCTTAAATGCACCCCTATAGAGTTCAGGGAACTAATTTGAACTCACTACTTGGTAATGTAGTTCTGCATATCCTCACAAACATTATGCTTTAGAAACTCATTTTTTTTTGTGATTAAGCAACTGCTGCTAGCACAGAGCAGTGTATTTAGCACAGATCCACACATTAACATGAGAGCGCTGTTGGCTTTCTGGGAAACACCCACCATTAAACACACTCATAACATGACTAAGTCACAGAATTCAGAATGTACTGTATGTGTTCTGCTGGCAGCTGCAAGGGAAACTCCACACATCATGAGGAACAAAACAACTGTATAGAATCTGGCCGTGTTGGACTGCTGATATTCTACTCTTTATGATTTGGAAAACATAGCTGCATGGGATAGTGGTTGTAAACATAGTATTAAATGTTTCCTGTTCAAAAGGTTGTGGTTCGATAAGATGTTTAATGTTGTCGAAAGAAGTCTCCTCTGCTTTATTTATATGATCAAATATATATATATATATATATATATATATATATATATATATATACACACACCCCATGCTGCATATCTCACAGACTTCAAATTTTACAGTGTCCATTACAGGAACAAAATCATTTCCAGTTTTAGATTCCGATATGTAAATAACAGCTGTTATGACTGGCTAACATCCACAGACTGGTGAAAAAAATAGTCAAATAGTGATTAATCTATCTTTTTCCCCACAAAAAAAAAAAAAAGGACAATTCTGTTTTCCATGATACGACCCTTGAATTGTTGTGCAATGCTGTGAGAAAGAGTCCAGACATGTGTTTCAGGGCCACAGATGAGAAGGCCACTCCCTCACTGAGATGCATTTCTGCTTATGTGACTTCACTGAAGCTGTATCCTGTTATGAATATATATAATAGGACAGTATCAAGAGAGCAGACAGACAGAGAGGAAACCATGAGAAGGAAACAGCTGGAACAGACACTTCCCATTTGTGTCTGAGAAACATCTGGGGTGTACAAAACCCTGAGACACAAACAAGCCCATAAACATCAAGCATGGGAGAAAACGTACACATTTTACACAAGTGTAGCATGTGAAAACACTCTAAATAGTTTCGTTAGTCCTGTTATCTCATGGAAAACAGGATGCTGTGTGATTATTTGGTTGTTTTAACATGCTTATTTAGTAAGGGACGCATTCAATTATTTAAAAATGAAATTAAAAGATATCTATAACGTTATAAAAGATTCAAATAAATGCCGAACATTGTACTCATCGAAGAATCCTTAAATACAATGTTACAGTTTCCACTAAAATATTTAGCAGCAAAAACATAAATAAGACTTTAGGACATTAGGATGATTGCATATGAGACTGAAGCTGCTGAAAATTCAGCTTTGAATCACAATAATAAATTACACTTTAAAATATATTCAAGTAGAAACAGTTATTTTGAGTTGTAATAATATTTTACAGTATTAATATTTTTACTGGATTTTTTTCTCTCCCTTTAACAAAAATAAAATGTAGCCTTGGAGAACAAGAGACTTCAAACTTTTGAATTATCATTATGACAAGCACAACCATGAGCTTATTATAACATTACCTGCAGGTATTCAGTTTCATACATTAGGCACTGACTGTGTGAGAAGAGCAAATTGAAATGTCATGTTGACTAACGATTCAGCTCGTGAATTGAATATTTTGCCTGTAAGTGTGAGTGCTGCTGTGAACTTTATGGGAACTCCTAACAGACCGCAGCTGATATATTGCCAATTATAAGGAATACTGTGCTGGACCTGCTAGTTAAAGGGTAAGTTCAACCCAAAATTTAAATTAACCTAACCCTAAAGGCATTGATGTATGGGAATTCCTTCTTTCAGATGAAACAAAAATTATATATTAAAAATTGTTTATGTATTAAAAATGTGTTGTTGTTTTTTTATACCAATATCTAAAACTTTGACTACTTTTGGACTGTTGAACCAAAACGCCCACCCATGCTATTATGAAACTTGGGAGAACAAGGATCATTTTGTAAAATAACTTAAATTGCATTTGTCTGAATATACACCTAGGATGCCTCGGGGGTGAGTAAAACCTAGGCTCATTTAAATTTTTAGTTGAATTAACCTTTAACAAAGTGTTTTACCCTTCAGTATTCCTCTTCCTTCTCTCAGTTTGT
>JAUCMU010000097.1:27010208-27025857 GCA_032275025.1 Enteromius treurensis
GCTCTCAAGTGTCTTACCGAGAAGAAGAAAAAATGCGCTATATAACTGTAAAGAATAATTATTATTCATATAATAAAATTTAGCAAACATTAAAAGAAGGACATTTTGATTAAAATGTTTTTATATTAAGGTAATTAGTAAGCATCTGTCTGCAAACATCACGGGAATGCGGCATTAATGAATCGGCATCTAGGACTAGAAATATCTGTAACCACACTTCAAAGAAACCTCCTCAATTATCTGATAAAGAGCTGAAAAAATGACTCACGTTCTCTTTGGAGAAAGCCCTGGTGAAGCACAGATAGCGGGTCACCTTGGATTTGAACAAGCCATCTTTCCACAAGTCTGCATCAATCCCATCTGTGGTTTGTGCAACCTAAAATGATCGAAAAGATTGGATTTGAATCGATTAAGTATTATAAAAGAGTTGTTTCTCCCATTTGCTGAAGGTCACTTGTTTGATATTTTTGAAGACAAAAATATGATATATATCACAGGACTTTAAGAAGGGTTTGAGGAGATCAACCTCTCAGAATGGCTTTTTTGAGAAGTTATGTCTGGTTAAAAGCTGGTTAGCGCTGGCTGTTAAGTGCAGTTCTGAGTCTATCTCGACAGCAGACAAGACAACACGAATGATTGCTCAATTAACAGCTTGAGCTGCCCACACAATCAGTCGTGGCATGGCAACTGGCTTCCCACGAGCCACTCGACAAACACTGAGCTGCCTGATTTGACACCAGTGTTATGGAAATATTGCATCTGAAATTACACAGCATTAAGTCTTAGGACTGGACATGAAAATGCAATCATTTATACATCAAATATACTTTGCATTGGATTGTGTCAAATATTTACTAGGGCTGTGCGATATATTCATGTGCATCTCGTCAGCAAAGCCAGTTCTTGTAGCTTGTCACTGATCTACGGCTCTGTGTATCAACTGGCGGTCCGTTTGAAAGCAGCGGATGGAGATTTCCCGCTTCTGCCCATGCGTAGCCCTGATATTTACAGTGTTACAGTGTTTTCCATTAAAGTCACCGTTCAGCTCAGTTCTGTTCTCTGTCTGTGAAAGGTACACAACTAAGCAGCGAGCTGAAAGGTGACGGTGGCAAGGAGCCCAACTGCATTAGTGACCAAAAAAAAACCTCAGTCGGGGGGGGCAGTTTTCCTCTGGCCAGACTAAACAACATGAGAGTAAGAGTATAATATGAGATACAATGCAGTAAGAGAAATCTGCAAGTTGAAGAAATTAATAAGCAGTATTTCATATTAGCACTATTTCTAAGTGACTGAACCGTATAACCTTGACGATGTGCACTCATTCATGTGTTCCTGTTTCTCCGAAGCTAAAAAAGCTCTCTGAAACACCTCAGGTTTTGGTCATGTCATTAAAGCAAAAGAGACGCAATCCAAACACGGAGGCCTTCTCAAATTCATGTCAGTTTTCCATGAAACCTCTCTCACTCACATTATAATGCAGATAAAATAATTTGTCAAAAATAAATCACAACTGAAATGACTAAAGAAATTATTTACCGCGCTTGTCAGCATCAGTGGTGCGCTCGCTTATTAATGGCATAGATTTGCCGCCATAGTTTTAGTGTGTTTTTCGCGAGCTGGTTGCTGGAGCCGGCTCAGCATCGTGATGTCTATCGTCTATCGACCCAACCCTACTTGGAAGTACATTTGAACTGATGAGTCAAAGTCAGCGAAGAGCTCAGACTTCAGAGGTTGTCCAAGGGTCAAACCTCAGACTTCTGTAGTTTGATACCGAACAGATAAAAAAGCAGCTCACTGTTAGTGCTGGAAACAACGGATTACTCTCTCTCTGAAGCTTCGCATGTGGACTTGCGTTTCTGTGATCTGAGAAGGCATTTGGGGGTGGAACGGGTGCTATCAACAGACCCCGCTTTCACACACTCTCACAACCCACACAGGAAGCATTGTTAAGCTCTGTGCTGGAGTGACGACAATGACTGGTACGGCCAAAGGAAACACAACCCCGCTGCCTCTTGTGCTGCCAAAGTACATCCAGATCATGTGTGGTTCCTACCAAAAAACATGCAAATGCAATGGTGCAAAAATGTTTTAATGGCACAAAACGTCAGCAGCTGGGCCTGTGATCAGAAGTGTACTTTCTAGGGTGTGAAGTGACGCTCGCGGCGGGCTATTAATGAGGTGCATCATTAATCACGGAGCTATGCCTTTTTCCTCAAAAGGTTTCCTGGGGGGAGATCTTACAAAATAAAACAGATGTTACAATACAGCACTACACCGATCCTGTGCACTTTCTTAAAGACGTCTCCTTGACATTTCTGATGGTATGATTACACCGATCTCGCCTGCAAAGCTGCGTGCGTTTAAAAGTCAGGTGCGGGGAAAACAAGCGCCCCCCCACACAGATCGAGTTTCTCCGGTGAACGCCTTTGAACTGAGGCCACCGCCATCAGGGGTTTTCTGCAACTGAGATCAACAAGGTTTGTGAGCAGATCTACAGGCCTCTTTGTTGATACTAACTCTAAAACACCGGTGGAACACATCCAACATCGTTCTTGTATTACATATCAACAACTGCCCTGTCACAGCACTCAAATAAGTCTGTTTTACCCATCAGAGCAGACCAAGTGCCTCATAAGACAGATGAACGAACTCTTTTGTACAAGGGCTGTGCGTCATATATATCGATATACTTGCACATCTCCTCAGTAAGGCCGGTTCTTTGATTAGCGTTCATCTCCATCGGCATTTAGCTTAGCTTCATTCATTCCTTAGGATCCAAACAGAGATGAACTTAGAAGTCCCAAACTTTTCCTCATTTGGATAAAAGCATCTGCTAATGTAAAATATTAACGTCAGCCCTGAAAACCCCATGTTTATCTATGCCTTCTAGGTGGGCAGCTCACTGGGTTTTTAAACGCTGTAAACACAGCATACTAGGGACTAACCCAAACCACAAAGGAACTAGAAGAACGTCCTAACAGATGCCATTTCTTGACAAACAATGAATTCACTTTCTAAAGCATTTTCTACTTTCTTATCTGTATTAGTGTACTGTATCGGACACTCACCACATCATAGCCGGTGGGAGCTCTGTTTCTCGAGGCCACAACCCCTACGCCAGTGATCGGGTCCATGGGCATCTCCGGCAGTGCGTCTGAAAGGTCCCTCACCTCAGGCATCATGGAGGAATTCTGAGGAGACAGGATTGTTAAAACACTTACATGCTAAACAACAAACCACTTGACAGAACATGTCGGATCCGTGTTTGTTTTGTCTACAAAAGCAGATGAATTTATCCTTTGTTAGTCTCCGCCTTGGTTACCATCGACAACCCAGAACATCCCATAGGAATGAACTGGGGATTTCCATTTCTCAGGTCATTACACACTATAGCAATTGTTATATTATACCTGCAAAGTGAAAAAGAGACCGGTCTCATTCGAAAGCATTACTATTTGTGAACCATTATGATTCTATTGACATGCATAAACCACAACAAGAATTCAACAATTCAGAAGAATGATTTGAATCATAAGCAACAACATAATACCAAATTTTTCCATAAAACTGTTAATAAAAACACCCAGATCATCTATACTTAAAAAAAGCTCAAAAGCTTGCATGACAACTACTTTCCATGAATCAATTTTTAATTTCAATTTCATAAGGCTTCAACTTCATTGATGGCTCCTCCTAGAGCATAAAATCATACCAAATGTAGACCATGCTGTATTTCAGCAATATAAAAGTGGTTTGAACATCAAAACACTCGGAATGAAAAGGTACAAAAGCTTCAAAATGCAATACGTAGTGCTAATATTTAGCAATATCTTTTACAGGTAATGTGAGCTACTACCCGAGTGACAGCTTTTGTTCCTTTTTCCTGAGAATGCACTTACATTTACACAACCCGATACCCAAACACATCTCAGTGCGACAACACAGAGCAGAATAAAACATGACGGCACAGCCAAAACACCAAGACAAACTGGCAAATGAAACCAAGTCACTGTGTATAGGACATGTTTGAACAGAGAACAATGTTGTGGAGAATTAAAAAAATAAAGTCAAGTGGGAAAAGCACAAGAGGGTGGGGATGTAACACTGAGCCAGTCGAGCAACACATTATATATGGCAATTCTTTATCACTACTTCTCTAATCTAACACACTGACTACATCCTAATTCAAGACCATTACAATTAGCTAGATTCTGATAACGAAGTCCGTCTATTCTCTTTGAGATAAGAAAACACACTTCCTGATTGTCTGAAAGCACATAATAAACAAGAACTTGCACGTTCCTCTAAAATGAAAACTGTGCATGTCTACCGCAGATCAACAGATTAAACGAGAGCTGAGGAGAAACTGTGCGTGTGATCAACCCAAGAGACACATTCTGGAGGCGTTCTGGTAACGTCTCCAATCACGCTGCGTTTGTTTTCATCAGGAAAAGGACCCTTCACAAATCAACCGATTTGGAGTCAGGGTTTGTTTGAGCATCTGAGGAGCTGTGTAGTTGAATACAAATGAAACGCAGCCTTTGGATGGAGCTAAGCGCTTTGGAAGCACCTTGGCAACCGGGCCCAAGCCACAAAGAAGCTGTGTCAAATCGCTGGTGCGCATGGAAGCAGCTTGAAGCTGGGCAAACAGCAGACAGCGGCGAGATCAAACTGAGAGCATGTGAGAACTCTGCCGGAGCCAAGAGAGGAGGTGTGACATGGCGATCCCACAGGAGTCCACAGTGAGAAAACCAAACAGGAATAGACAGCATTCGTGAACAGGGAAGGAATGCAGTTCTTAGAGAGAAGGAAATTGTATAATTCAAGGCTGCAAAACATCCTAAACGACCGCTTTTCGACTTACAATGTGTCCAATCTGATCTGCTTTCACCCCAAAAAAGGCTGAAAAAAACTGAGACATGGGAGGAGGAAACGTTTCTTTTTAAATAAAAGGCTATTTAACTCTTGAAATTTGGCAACCGCAGTCATGGCGGCTTGTGGAGGCCTGCTACCTATGCAAATCCAAATTAAAAGGGTTTCAACCAAGCCACATCGTTTCAAACTTGTGGTTTGGATCTGAAAGAGCTTTGCAGAATCCATCAGCCACAGAGAGAGGTAAAAGGTGGAAAGCTTCCAGCATCCATTTATTATTATTGAGCCAGTCATTCATTCATTCATAACTCACTGATATTCTGATGTATGGAGCCTCTCTTTATGATGCATGTGATTTATATAGCCAGCATTGCTGGTCAGCAGAACAGTGTTTGAATGGTGTGCTGGGTCTAGCGGTGCGCACATCAGGCCTCCAAACTTAAATCAGCAAGGTGTCCCAGAATCAGCAGAACAAGTACCCACCAGCACTAATTACCAACTAGATTAAACCAGGCTGAAGCAGTGTTAAAATGCACAATGTTTGCATTTACCTAATATTGTAAACGCCTGCAATGCACTTGTAAATATCTGTGTTTACATGGCATGCACACAAATAATCAATTCAGAATTGCATTGATGGCTCATTTTGGATCAAAAAGCCTATGTGTTAACAACTCCGTCATCTGTGATGTACATGCAATGTTGACATGCACCAAAATAGTCTGTTTAGAATCGGACTGATGATTAAATCTGATTGAACCAAGCCTTACTCCAAACACCTTAACTGATACAATTATGCTCGATCCAAATTAAATTCTGATTGGTGTACACCTCACATAATCCATCAACTGGAAAAGATTAAGCATGTAAATGCTTGAGTCTGACAATTATTCCCACACTATGCAAGTATGCATTTTGTTTGGAATTCATGCAATGCATATCTAAATGAACATGTGAACCGCACTGCAGTATTTAGGGTTCAAACTGAACTTTTAGAATCTGAAATCAAGTTGGATTCATTTCAGTTGATGAAAACTAGCGCAAGTAATCATACTTAATTGGACTGGTTAGAGTATGTAGTATATTTGGAATCTGCAGTCAGATTGTTCAGACAGATGTAACATATGTGATGCATGCATCCAAGGCATATTCTTGAATCCACGTAGTCCTATTTAACAATCAAATGCTGGAAGATTGGCAATAAACCTTTTCCTATCCCCACCAACAACAATCAGAAGGAAATGACTATTGGATAAATCACAACAATGCAAAATTTATGCAGGTGTAAACTGGTATTTCAACCAGATACAAATATGATGAATCTTTATAACCGAATGCACAGCAAAGCAAGAACCATAAAGAACAAATGCAACCTTCCTGGAACATGAGCAGGACTGGCTTCAGACATTAGGGGCAGATCTGCTTTCATATCACTCATCTGCCAGGAGGACAGAGCAGCCTCAGATGGCACAGACGCTGGCACTGTCAACACACTGCCTGGAAGATATTTCAGGGCTCAACAATAAGGATGGCTCGGAGCCAGCGTGAGAGAAGTTTGGGCCAGTTTACATTAGCTTCACTCAGCCAATCAGAGCCCTGTCGATTCAGTTAGCAGATGTGCATATTTAAGGCACTTTGATTTACGCAATGCGGAAAACATGGATGAAATCGAATCCAGTCACAAAATTGTAAGTGACTCTATAACGTGGAAAGCCATGGAATCTTGGGTGAATACGTGACGTACAATAAATCAAAGCTGTATAGACTAGCACCTGTGAATATTAATCTGTAAAAATACTATTAAGATTTGAAATCTGCATGTCTCTGTGCGAATGAATGGCATAATCACTGGTCCCCGTTGTGTAGCACTTTGTGCTTTGATCATTTGATTATCACAATTTTTGAAAATATATTTATGTTATTATATAATATTTCTGAAAATATAGAACATTTTGAACAATAGAAGCTTTATTGTTGTAGACAAATGTAAAAAAATAAACATTTTTCATTAAAATTTAAACCATTAAATTGTAGTTGTCTAATAAACCTGGCAGTCTATATTACAAGTATTTTTGGCTCTTTGACGAACTTCTTTTGTTACCCTTTGGCACGTGATTTTGGATAAAATCAGCTGCTAAACGTAAATTAAAAAAATATGTTGACAAAGACGTTTGCTTCAGAGCCAGTGAAAATATTTACCGGGCTAGTAAATCTGATCAACTGTCCCAACTGTACCAGAAGGAAAACATGCCCTGCAGGTGTTAGTTTCATTGCTTGTTCAAGTTTACTCCACCTCTCTAAGAAAACATGTTTGTTAGCACAGGTGGCTGAAGCAAACACCGGCATGGGAAACTAATCAAATGCATTAACATTACGACAACAACTATAGGATATTTTAATTCCTGAGACTAAATCAAAACAATTTGGGTGTCAACAACAGTGACAAAAATTTGAAATAAACCAAGCCATAAAAAAACTAAATACATATAATATACATAGAATAGAAATAAATATGTACATCCACAATTTGTTTTACAAATACTAAGAAGCTCTTGGGCCCACTGTGGTTTCAATTATCTCACAAACAGCAGCAGCATTCTAGCTGGCCGATATAATGTGCCATTTATTCTAATGAAGAAGCATTTGATGAAACATTGACACGGTTTCAGCTCTTGCCTTATCAAATTCATTAGGCAGGATAGTGTTAATCTGATCTGAAAATCCAATTTCAACATTTTCAAAGAGCAAAATCATAAGACAGCAATTATTGCTTACCTCTGTTTACACACTCAGTTGCTTTTGGTGATTGGAATGAATTGAACAGAAGCTGCATAACATGTATATTTAACATCTGAATGATGCATACAGAAATCTGATAATAAATGTGGTAAATTTAATTGCCATACAGATTAGATAACGCAATACTCTCTATATTAAATAAATACGCACCACAATAATAGTACTCTTATACTCCATACTCTCACAATGTTTTGTTCAAATGATGCGAGCTACAAAGGAAACAAGTCATATTTCATAATGCAATTCTTTACAATCACATTAACTCTACACAATATGTATTACCCTGCTGAACAATTCACAACTCTTTAAACATTTTAAGCATTTATCTTGACGTTGTTTTAATATCTTGAGTCCATGATATTAATAAATAATATTGCGTTTTATCATTTGGCTGAATCCCAATTTTAGCCATTAGCATTGTCCGGCAGGTTGCTAGGAGACTCCATAGCGATTCTATACTTAGATTCTATACTATACGAGCTAACAAGCTAACCCAAGTCTCCTCGGTATTCCTTATTCTTCTCGAAATCTGTGCAGAAAGCATTTCAACCATTAAACGCCATATTGACTTAACTGTAAAATGCACAGCGTCCTTCCTTTTCGGACAAAAGCAGCTTTTCATGACCCGCGGCACACAGCGGTAGCAGCAGGCCGCAGAAGCCTCGGCAGCGCGTCAGAGCAGAGCGGGCGGAGCGGGAGGGAATGCGGCGGGAAGAGCGCGAAAGCTCGGCTGCGAGAGGAGCAGCGGCAGGCGAAAGCGGCAGCGAAGCTAACAGCGCTAATGCTAATCGACGTCTCTTACCCCAACAAATACACTTCACACAGATACACTGACAGACGCTGCGGTTTCAAAAGATATACGCCACTGGATCCTCTTCTGTCTGTCGTTAGAGCTCACGACTGGACTGTTGACATTTCCGTTAATGACTTAATCCATTTTAAACGACGCATTTCTCCTTAATTTGCGTGAGTGGTTTAGGGGTCCTCAGTAGCTGCCATTACTAACCAGTCACTGAAACTGAGAAGAAGGAGGTAGGGGTAGCTCTCTCTCTCTCTTTCTCTCTCTCTCTCTCTCTCTCTCTCTGTGTGTGTGTGTGTGTGTATTCTGTGGTTTTCTTGCTGATGTAGTTGACTGCCATTTAATATCTGTTTTATATTCGGAATAAAAGCCCAATACTATTGCTGTAATGCAAAACAGTCCAGGTTAGATTAAATGATGAGTATTCAAAATTTAGAAGGTAGGCCTAAGCCAAGCATGTGATAAATTAATAATTAATTTTACAATAATTTAATTTAATCCTAAAATAAATAAATAAATAATAAAAGACAAGTGACTACAATAAATAAATGCATTTTCATAAATACGTAAAATGTGCATGAACAAATAATACATCTAATATTTTGCCAATAAGATTTACATGTAATTAATGATTTACACATGATATCAATTCATACATTAAATTTTTATACATAAAAGGTGTGATTGTGACACTGAATGTATGCTGTTTTTTTATATGAGTAAAAGCCCAAAAGTTACACATTCTGAATAATACTATTACTGTGAATAATATTATATATATAAAAAACTATATTTATATCAGATCTTGAGTATTAAAGCTTTTAGATAACGATAAGCACAACCTGATTACACAGGGTAAAAGCCACAGGTATGTTTGAGTGCGAAAAAGAGGGATTGTGATTGTGGGTCTCAGATAAAATCTCATTGCCAGAGAGTGTTTTTTTCCCAAAGAGGACAAACAGTGAAAGCTCCTGATGCCCCAGATCTCGTAGAGAACTAATGAGATTGGTGTAGTGAAGCCCACAGTTCATTCTTAAGAAGGATTACCAAGTAAACAGATCCCAAAGCTTTACAAGCAGTATATGTAGATTGTGAATATCTGCACATATCTTTCACATACTGGAGTTTAATCAATATGAATATTTGAGGAGTTGTGTAATTTGCATGCACGGCCTAATTTGTCATCTTAAATTTAGTGTGAAAGTTGAAAACACATCAGCCCATGTTGGATATTTGTTAACTGAATACATAAATGCCTTGTCAGCACTGGCCACTGATCTACGAGCCTTGTGAACGATGCCATCTGGAGTGCCATGCAGACATGATAATCTCACTTTAATTACATTAGCAGCTCCATCAAATAGTGAGAGAGTGGAGGACTCCCCCAAATTATAAATCATTAAGTCACATAGCAGATGTGTGATGTGCTTGCTGATGGATGGTGTTTGATGAAGCAAGAAATCAAAGCTATATATTCAGATGATCAGTTTCTGTTCATTAGGCCTGCTGGACATCTATGGTATTAAATCTGTATGTATGTTTATATATATATATATATATATATATATTATTATTATTATTATAATTATTAGTTATTGATATTTATTTATTTGTTTATTTGCACATTAAATTACAAATGAGGTTTCAGAACTTTGGTAGAGAGCAAAGATTTCTGGTATATCAGTATCGTTTAATTAATTTGAATTAGCTTAGTTCTAATAATAATAATAATAATATTTCTTTATTTTTCAGTTTTCATTTTATTTTCAATTTTATATTATATTTTATTTTAGCCTAGTTTACATTTTAGGCATTTTTTGTCATTTCCACTTTTGGCTTTTTTATTGTACTTTTAATAATTTCATAACTTTGATAAATGACAAAGTTTTTTTCAATGGTCCAGTGGTATTTTAGTATTATTAATAAAATTATTTTATTTAATAATTTGAATTATTATTTTTATATTTTCCATTGTCAGTTAACATTCTTATAATTTTGTTTTTGACCTTTTCTTTTTTCATTTTAAATGAAATTATTATATTATAATAATATAATAATTTATTATTATATTTTCATTTTATTTTAGTTATGTTAGTAATTTTGCTACACTTGTCATTTTAGTTAAGCTTTTATGAGATTTATCTTATAATTTAAATGTAATTTAAATTATAAGATAAAATAATTTAAAGACTGAAATAAAGATGGTTTAAACTAAAACTGACCTTAAATCTCATCCTTTGGTGAAGGCTCTCTTTCAAAAAACCCTTGGAAAGCGTGCTCAGATCTTTGACTCTTGTTATTGTGCAGTTTGACCACAGGAGGGTGGCATCGGTCAAGCTGTGTGAGGTGCTGCACTCTGTCTCTTCCTGTTAGCTCATGTATTTCTTATTAAACAGCTGAATCAACTCATCATCCAAAATAATGACATCTATACGCAATTCATAGTATATCCAACATCCAACAAGAGAATAGATATAATTTTTGCACCTCATAAACTTTATGTGTGTGTTCTGGAGTTTTTCTTGCTAATGTAGTTGATTGCCATTCAAGATCTGTTTTATTCTGAATAAAAGCCCAATACTATTACTAATGCAAAACAGTCCAGGTTAGATTAAATCTTGAGTATTTAATAATTCAATTCAATAAGAATAAGGTAGGACTAAACTAAGCATAAGATGAATTAATAATTTATTTACTTAATAAAGAAAAAAATATATATATAAGGCATGGGGTTTTCAAAAATGTATAGAGAAGAAAAGGTGTAGAAAATGGAGATGTACATGAGGTGAACGCATTTTATCTATATTTTATCAATTCCCTTTTTGTTTACTAATTGCCCTTTTGGATGTTGGTCATTATCATCAAATCATTAAGTATGAGGAATATGCATTTTTAAATGTTTTTAAAAGATGACTTTTCTCTTCACCAAGACTGAATTTATTAGATACAGCAAAATTGTGGAAATATTAAAATATAATTTATTCCTGTGATCAAAGCTGTATTTTCAGCATCATTACTCCAGTCTTCAGTGTCACATGATCCTTCAGAAATCACTAATATGCCGATTTGCTTCATTTCTGATTCTTATCAATGTTGAAAACAAGTTTTCTACTTAGTATTTTGAAATCGAATTTTTTTCTGATACTTTGATGAAAAGAAAGTTTTGATTTGAATTAGACATTTTCTGGGATGTAAATACTGTCACTTTTGACAAATGTAATGCATCCTTGCTGAATAAAAGTATTAAATTCCTCAAAGCGTATCGCACAGACTCCAAACTTTGAGTTTATGTCCTGCCTTATAATGGTTTTCCTCAGTTTAGCTGAATATTGAAAGCGGGGGATTGGCAGAGGCTGTGGTGTGTATATAAAGTGTTTTAACTGTCCAGTTGGTGTGTAGGTTGTGTAGGTGCACTTGTTGTTTTCTTATTTGTTTATCTGACACATGCACGACTGATAAGGCTTCCAGCAGCCTCTTTTTATTTAGGCCTGTTTTAAAAGCTTCTTTCTTTTCTATTTTCCTATTTTATTTCTATCTCTTTACATACATATACACACACATATAGAAACTTTTATCTATACATTGGAGTTTTATATAGCCCTATGTGTTTTAAAAATATATTTTTGGAAAAGTAAGTAACTAAACTATATTCAAAACACATACATACTGTATTACCAAATTATGAATATAAACTATATATTATTCTATACACTGGATAAATCAAAAAGTGCAAAATCTTTTACTGAAGTGGTACCATTAAAAAGGTACTAATATATACTTTAATGTGTCGTCTGTAGGTAAGTACTTTAAGGTGCAAGCATCTTTTAGAGGTAAATGAGAAAGAAAGGTGTAGTTTTGAAAAGTACCCTTTGTGCCTTTTTCTTTGAGAGCAGTTGTGTTTAAACATTTCTTTTGCAAGTTGACAGCCTTCCATAGGGGTAGTTCACCCCAAAATGAATTATTTACTCTCCCTCGTATAAGCCGTTGGTTATTGTTTCTAATCAAACGTGGTGATTTTGAGTGATATTGGCGTACAGCAATGTTTTCTGTGAATCACAACTTGACCACGATTGTTTACGTACAATTGTAGAAGGCTTACATGAAAGCATTAAGCATTCAAGTCATTTTAATGTTGCTTTTTGTCTTTTTTTGGTCTTGACAGATGTGGGAAAGAATTTGGAACAACATGTAATGGGTGAGTACATTTTAATCTAGAATGAAGGTTAAATTAGTCACATGCAGTGACCATGTGAACATGAACGTTGTTTTGTCCTTTTACTAAATGCCAGGTAGCTGGTTCGATGCTGCTGTTTCTGCTTGCATACATCACGGTGAAGCACACTTTGTGTGAGAGGTTTCTCTCAGTCTGTAATGGGGTTATCAATCACACCTCCAGTGTCTGGCTCAGAGAGGTCAGAGGTCATTGCAGCCCATTGCCAATGTCGGCTGAACTCTGATTTGGCTTCTTTTTGTGAATGACAGTAAAGGTCTGTCATGTCGTCCACTCTCTGGAGAAGCAATAATCTCTCTGGAGCTGGCAGCGGCCAAAAATAATTGGTGATATGTGTGTTTGAATATTCGTTTATTAGAATATATTTTCCAGTAGTATTTTTCTGTATACACGACTGTTCAAAAGTTTTTTTAAAGGAATTTATGCTCATCAAGGCTGCATTTATTTGATCAAAAATATAGAAAAAAACTATATCTTGCAAAATGTTATTATAACAAAATAATGGTTGCTATTAAAAAACAAACAAATATATATATATATATATATCATACATTCATATTTTGTATTACATATAAATATATTTAAAATAAACAGCATATTTGTATTAAATATATACATGCATGTTTTTATATTTATATATACACACACTATACATATATGCAGTAATAACATATGTAACAAAAACTGTTATTTTCACACACACACACACACACACACACACACACACACACACACACACACATATATGTATATATATATATATATATATACATATACACACACACAGTGGGTACGGAAAGTATTCAGACCCCCTTAAATTTTTCACTCTTTGTTATATCGCAGCCATTTGCTAAAATCATTTAAGTTAATTTTTCGCCTCATTAATGTACACACAGCACCCCATATTGACAAAAAAAAACCAGAATTGTTGACATTATTGCAGATTTATTAAAAAGGAAAAAGTGAAATATCACATGGTCCTAAGTATTCAGACCCTTTGCTCAGTATTTAGTAGAAGCACCGTTTTGATCGAATACAGCCGTGAGTCTTTTGAGGAAAGATGCAATAACTTTTTCACACCTGGATTTGGGGATCCTCTGGCATTCCTCCTTGCAGATCCTCTCCAGTTCTGTCAGGTTGGATGGTAAACATTGGTGGACAGCAATTTTTAGGTCTCTCCAGAGATGCTCAATTGGGTTTAAGTTGTGAAGCCACTCCTTTGTTATTTTAGCTGTGTGCTTAGGGTCATTGCCTTTTTGGAAGGTAAACCTTTGGTCCAGTCTGAGGTCCTGAGCACTCTGGAGAAGGTTTTGGTCCAGGATATCCCTATACTTGGCCGCATTCATCTTTCCCTCGATTGCTTAGAATTAAGGCCAATAATTTATATCTTGGTCTCACCATCTTGGAGTCCTTCAGGTATTTTTTTAGCAAACTCCATGTGGGCTTTCATGTGTCTTGCACTGAGGAGAGGCTTCTGTCGAGCCGCTATGCCATAAAGCCCTGACTGGTGGAGGGCTGCAGTGATGGTTGACTTTTTGGTACAACTTTCTTCCATCTCCCAACGGCATCTCTGGAGCTCAGCCACATTATTCTCCCTCGATAGCTCAGTTTGGCTGGCCAGCCAGCTTTTGGAAGGGTTATGGAGGCCACTGTGCTCTTAGGAACCTTAAGTGCTGCAGATATTATTTTGTAACCTTGGCCAGATCTGTGCCTTGCCAGAATTCCGTCTCTGATCTCTTCAGGCAGTTGCTTTGACCTCATGATTCTCATTTGCCCTGATATGCAATGTAAGATGTAAGGTCTTATATAGTGTAACATTCTGTTTAAGGAACAATGAGACGTGAATGAGAGTCAATAATGCAGTTTTTATTTTCATTAAGTAAAAGGAGGGAAGGGGAGAACTCTGGAGATGGGCTGAAGGGAAATGTGGCAATCTACTGATCGTTACTCTTGCTTGACTCTCTCCGTGTTGAAGTGGGGTGCGGCTGAGCGCTGATGCTGGGTCATAACTTCACTTGGGATCTCTTAAGTTCCTTTTAGACACCTGTACACAGATCAGAGGAGCATGTTAGTCCATATAGTACTTAACTGAGCCTTGTAGAGGAGATGCAGTGTTCTGTCATATATATGAACGAGGCTGGAATGCCGAAGAGAAAGCTAGTGCTGATCCAACTGCTTCGCACATCAAGTGAGGTTCATGCTGTTTGTAGACAGGCACTACGTGGATACATCATACAGGTACTGTAAGTGAAACAGGTGGGTATTCAGGTAAGTTGTAAACAATGTATGGATACACTCAATCTCAGGATAGCAGATTTCAGCGCTTTCGTGGCAGGTGAGTAAACAGGTAATCAATGTTACATTTCTGGGTCTTACGCTCCTTTGGCTGTTCAGGCTTGAAAGCGCTCGGTGAAGGAGAGTATACAGGTAATTCGTATCATCATACAATGTCTCACGTAGTCGTAGAAATCCCGGCTTCAAAGTGCTCAGTGCAGGTGCTTGGTGCAGGTGGGTAAAACTTCAATATCGCTTTGCAGTGACAAGGATCGATATCTCTGTGACAAAGACAAGGTAAGGCTGAGGTAAACTGAGTTAGAGGCATAGAGCGTTACCTCGATCTCCGACAAAGGAGCTGAAACATTGTTTGGCTTTTAAAGCTGGTCTTAATCATCGTCAGGTGATACTAATTAAAATTCAGGTGACTGGGAACGTGAAAATGACTCTGACCTGGGATCAGTGGCAGTCGTGGGCATGACATATAGACAGGTGTGTGGCTTTCCTAATTAAGTCCAATCAGTATAATCAAACACAGCTGGACTCAAATAAAGGTGTAGAACCATCTCAAGGATAATCAGAAGAAATGCACAGCACCTGTCCTCACTTCTGCTCATTAGTTCTTGTGTATTTAAAGCCCTTTGTTTTTCAGTTCTAGTTAGTCTGGATTAATG